>JBAHVQ010175230.1:0-17627 GCA_036872915.1 Nanipora kamurai
TATGGTTTATCTCAAATCCGGCAAATCCGGCCGGAATTCCGGCCGGAATTTTTGTGCGAATCCGGTAAATCCGGTTCTGGCCGGATTTGAAAATTCCAAATCCGGTGCACCCCTAAGTATTGGAAAGTACTTCTCCAACCAACGACGACACATCCGAAATAGACGAAATCACACATTGTCAACTGGAATGAGAGAGTTGTCTTCGGATATCAAATCACCAGACGGCAAGCGAAATAGATGCTCGCTCGTTTTTGAGGACTTCCATCTGTTCAAAATCTTCATTTGTCAATTTTCTATCCACACAACCGCCTCTTGAATAAGCAGCTTCGGTATACTCTTCGCAAAACCGTAAAGTAAAAATTGAAATTTTAAGGTTGACCGCTAGGCTGGATTTAGTTACTGGAATGTATTCAGTACTTCTATCACCACCCTCCTCAAGTATTCGTTCAATTATTAGTCTTCTGTAATCATCTTGAATTGCTTTTCCAGTACGATAAGAACGACCAAACTTGTTTACATTCATATCTGAAAACGATGAGACATAACACACAACCGTTTAACCACGCCCGATGGCAGTTTTGCCGTTTTGCGTCTCTATTGGTTTAATTTGGCGGTCAAACTATTTTCGCAGGCGACGGTAAGCGCCCTTTTCGAAACGTAAGAAAACGCAAAAAAATTTTCGCTGTTTGCGGTTGAACGAATATGGCTGTAATTTGCCGGAAGGCTGGGACCGATTTCAATCTAATTTGTTCTCAGGCTCTCGAAAACGGATTCGGTCAATGGTTCCACATTTCCCAAAACAACAGCGAAGAAGTGAACGTACAGCGGTAAATCACGCTGCCGAATGCTGCCGGTCACTTCGACCGGTTCCTCGAGGCTACTGCCGGTTAAACGATATTTTGCATCGGTCAAATAACCGCGACCGGGCGCTTATTTCCAGGCCTGCTTACATGTATAATTCAAAACATAAATAATTGGAAATCAGGTCATTAATTTAGCAAATGCAGGCGTGTGTTATTATTTTGGTTACCGGTACTCGACCTTGTTTTGATACTGCAATTCGGATTAACAAGTATCCAAACATGAGATACTGGATTTCAAGGGAGGTACAAAATTCTGACACCCCAGTATAAGACCTGGATACTGCTGAAAACTTCAAACCTCACATCCTGCATGGAAACAAATGTTGTACAATAAACATAATTGCTGATTATTGTCAACTCAAGAAGAATGATTACAACTACTGTACGTGGGAAATGGAAATCAACCTTGACAAAAACATTGAGCTGTCAAATGGCCCACAAACCTTAACTCTCTAGCTTTATTTACCCTAGAAGCCTATGCCTGGCCTGACCCTGATTGTGGCCAAGATTTTTAATAGTGTGAACATGTTTTACCTGGTGTAGGTCAAAAAAATCAGGCCAGCAAAAGTTGGGGGCCTTGGCCTGGCCGGCATGTTGGTCTCAAGTTTGCAAAGTTTGTCTGTAGGCCAGGCCTGGCCCTGATCAAACTACAACAAGATCAATGGCAAATCCTTTGACAAGCAATGAAACAGATTTCCTGCATATGCTTAGAACTGAACATTGTTGTAAATACTAAAGATTAATCACTCAAAAACAAATAACATGGTCTGTAAGGAGCCATTATGAAAGAACAGGCCTAATAATTAAAAGAAGGTGCTAATGCAGTTTCGCACACCTACCATATAAATAGATGTAACATAGGTAAATTATATATCAATCGATAGCTTATTACCTGGAGATTGTTTTGATACCATAACATCAACTATTCACTATAACTACAAGATATTACACCCAAGAAACTTTTCCACTTTGTTCCTACAAGCTTCGGTTGATTGGGCGATGCTTGTGACCTTCATAGCCATGAACAGGGGGACTGTAATTCTGTAATCTGACAACGTTTGTAAGACCAGAATGGCTTGTAGTCCACTCCTATCAGGTCGTGGTAACATGCAGACCTTCACTATGTTAAGTTAAAATTGGTTAGACCAATAAATAGTAGCAAGTTTTCATAACACTGTGATCGGTACAGTGAACCTATGGGTATAAAGAGTGAGCTTGCCATACCATAGTCTTTAAAGATAAAAGAGAACTATTTGCGTAGTACTGGGTCTCAAAGTCACTCACTTTACTAACATAGTGTGCAAGCCTTGCCGGAAAAAAGTTCTTGACATGCTCTCAAGATTACCATTTTGAAACGGAAATAAATAAACCAGTCTAGTCAATCAACCGAAGCTTGTAGGAAAAAAGTGGAAAAGTTTCTTGGCTGTAATATCTTATAGTTGAGGTGAATGGTTAATATTATGGTATCAAAATAATCTCCAGGTAATAAGCTATCGATTGATGTATAATTTACCTATGTTACAATTATTTGTGTTGATTGGGCAACCCTTGTGACCTTCATAGATGTGAACAGGGGGACCGTGTTACAGTAATCTGACAACGTTTATATGATCAGAATGGCTTATTGATTTCTATTTCGAAATGGTAATCTTAAGAGTGCATAAAGAACTTTTTTTCCGGCAAGGCTTGCACACTATGTTAGTAAAATGAGTGACTTTAAGGCCCAGTACTACGCAAATAGTTCTCTGTATTTAAAGACTACGGTATGGCAAGCTCACTTTTTAACCCCTAGGTTCACTGTACCGATCGCAGTGTTATGAAAACTCGCTACTATTTATTTGTTTAACCAATTTTAACTTAACATAGTGAAGGTCTGCATGTTACCACGACCTGATAGAAGTGGACTACAAGCCATTCTGGTCTTACAAACGTTGTCAGATTACAAAATGACGGCCCCCCTGTTCATGACTATGAAGGTCACAAGGGTCACCCAATCAACCAAAGCTTGTAGGAACAAAGTGAAAACGTTTCTTGCCTGTAATATCTTGTAGTTGCAATGAATAGTTGATGTTATGGTATAACAATCTCCAGGTAATAAGCTATCGATTGATATATAATTTACCTATGTTACATCTATTTATATGGTAGGTGTGAAAAACTGCATTAGCACCTTAAAAGAATAGTAGACTGGCAAACAGAAAATGTCATGGAAGCATGTCGTAATATTGAAAACTATGTACTGAGTTTTAAATTGTTACCTATATTTCTTATTAGGCTTTTCCGTAAACTTAAATGCATAGAATCAGTATATAAGTTTTAAATTTGAAAACTGTATATAAGTGTCAAAGTTTATATAAAAATTAATAACCCAAGTACATGTACATTGTAATGTTAAAACCAATATGATAATCACGAATCAATTTTGCATTTGGATATCAATTGCATTCAAGATTGGGTACAGTTAGGCACAATGTGTCTTCCAACAGATGAAGCTGCAGTAATGCACTTAGTATTATTTAATTGTGATCGCAAGAAAAAATAAAAAACACTGATGGTACACAAGATGATTGCTTATGTCAGTCGATAAAGCACTTTTCTAGCCTCTAGGTTAATTTTTTATGACTACCAAATTATCTTCCTTGGACATAAAATAAAATTACTTCCAGCATTCACCACCAGCAGTCTGCTAATGTATATACTGTACTGTTAAATATATATAAATTTTATAATTGACACAGTTGTGCAATCAAACAATTCCACTAAGTTACATTTGGTACCTGTACATCAACCAAGTTGAAAATTCATTTTATCACTCGCATTTGTGTCGAAATATACCAAGGAAACCTTTATATAATATTACAGATAAAGATTCGCAACAACAGTAAAAATTATAAAATATATATCAATCAAACCATCAAGAGTAATAGAATTGCCAGACTGCCAACCACAAAGATGACCAAAATATTAATATGAATTTATGATCAACGGCTGCGATCTATGATGGACTTTCGGGGGGATGCTAGTTTACGTTATACTGGTCCCTGGCGTAATTGTAAAATTGGTATATAATCACACCTTCCATTTCCAGTTTGCATTCCGCTCAGTGTCGTAGATGTTGTAGGCAAGGTGCTCGTTTGTGGTTGAAGACTTGTGCTACCTGACGTCCAAGCGGATGCCATGTTCGGTGTATCCTTGATTCTCGCGCGAAAAAAATCTCGCGTTGACTATCAGGCAGAGGTCACGCAAAACGCGAGAAGGATACATGGATTGATCTAAAGTATAGGAGTGATCAAATCTTTGAGCAATCTGGCTCTGTCTTTTTTGTGACGATGGTCATGTTAGCTTGCGCTTTAAGAGGATACTTCCACTAAATAATGTATCTAAAGTATTTAGGCAATGGATTCAATCAAAACTGCCAAGGTAGAGTAATTTAAATACAGAACAACGGTAACTCCAACTCTAACCTGACGATGCCTAAACCTCGTCCTGGTCGAAACGTAGAATTTCAATAAATATGCTTTCACCATTCGGAGATAATTTTGTTCTGTGTTTTAATCAAAATACTCAGTAGTTTTCGTAATTACTAGTGTTATTTAAAATGAAGTATAGTTAGGATGATGAGTGAAGTCATTTAAAATGAAGGACAATGTATATATGTTTATATATATATATATATATATATACACAAAATCATCTATATATTAGTACAGAGTCTTTTTGTTAAACTCCTTGGGTTAGAAGGTACATCAAATTTTCTTTACCATTTTACTGTTGTTAAAAGTGTATTTTAAGACCACTAAGTTGAGAGACAAAGGTTTTGTCTGGAAAAGTTAGACAAAAATTTGTGACATACGTATATGTATGTATATATATACCGGATTTGTTCATAACTTTTGTCAATTGGTATATATATATATTTATAAGACAGGATAATAAATTGGTCACGACTCAAAGAAAATTGCAGGGTTATTAAAAATCAGTACTGTGTATGTATATATATATATATATATATATATATATATATATATATGTATATAAATGCTGAACACTAATCTGGTTCATGTGGGAGCTTGGTATACATCAGACAGCAAATAAATGTTTGTGAAGCTTGTAGCCTCAGAAAAATGATTTGTGAGCCCTAGATGGGAATGGAACCCACAAGCTTCTGATAACCAGTGAGATGCTCTAAGTATTGAACTACCAAGATGCAGTTGGTGAGCTGAGGTGCAGCATTAGTGTTCAGCATTCAGTATTTCCATTATTATTATTACATACATATATTTAGGATCAATGCTGCTTACCTTTGACTTATGCATGACTTTATTCATAAATTAGATACAACGTACAGGATACACTGTACATTCCTTGTAGAGGACACTACATGTATGTGCTGGTGGATCATTTGGTAATTTCTTACAACATACTGTAGTCCACAGCTATGTTGCTGGTGTAAGGCAGTAGTGTCTGTTGGTTTTTACTGCTCTATATTTAATGTAAATATCATGCCTGCCCATTTTCTATTAGGTCTAAGCAATATCTCACAGCAAAGGTGCCACCTGCACAATGCAGAATAAATATGCTTTGTTCAAACCTTTCACATGCTGTATATATTTTGTTCAGGCTATTCTGCACAATTTGATTACACATGAGCGGTCAAAGGGGTAAACATTTAGACTGGCACTCTGACTCACACAGTAATTTTATTTTATGAAAAGATTGCAAGTATGACAGTTATTTAAACTTAAGATTTTTTGTTTTGATTATCATAATGCATCTTCTCCATGTTTTATTCTGGACTTTATCTCTATTTGGTACAACCACTCTATTTGTCATGAGCGCAGGATGGGAACTTTTGTTATTTAGACCTACTTCCTGTTTGAATTTTAGCTGGAAATTAAGCTTTTTGAAATCTGCTAAAAAAGTTTAGTCCAAAAACTGCTATTTTTTTTGTATGTCATGGTTTCCTATTGAGCAACAAACTGTCATGTCAAATTTGGCAAAACTTTTTGAATAATGCCACCAATTGGATAACTGGTTTTTTTTAGGTAGACAACGTCCGCTTTGTGAGTCGATTAGGAAACAAGAAAGCAGTAACTGGCACTTTATACATCACAGCAACCCACCTGATTTTTGTTGATCCAGGAGGAAGTAAAGAAACTTGGGTATCGTTACTCTCTAGATAAAATTGCTCTAAACTACACATTTGAACAGTGCTGTTTAATTTACAGTTGTGCAGACTTAGATTAACAACTTAAACTCTGTACAGTAATTTAATCCTGAAAAAAATGCTTTCTTCAACCTTATAATTTTATTGACCTGCACACTTTTCATGGCTTTACCTTATGTTAATTCAGCTTACTATGTAATCAAGTACCATAGATCTTTCATGCACTTTTAGAGTTATTACAGTGCAAATTCAATATACCGGTACTATAACTTGACAGGAGATACAGTACAGCAGATGAACACATCCACAAAAGCAAGGAATGAATGATGTCTCTGATTTTAGGCAAAAAAATATCTGTTTCCAGTTACCCGCTGACCCTAGAAAAACGCTGCAATGCTAAAAATAATTTTATATTTATCCCTTATAAAACTAGGTAAACCTGTGGGCATGGAGAGGCAACCATCTTTTGTTCTGTATACATATGTTTTCCAGGTGCTGGGGAAAGTCATTGGAAAATATATATACCATACATCTAAACTATGTTTTCTCATGATGTACAGTACAGCTGATATACCTGTATGGGGGGGCTGGCATAGTTTTTACATGTTTGTTTTTAATGGCACATCAGGTATGACTAATTATAAGAAAATTAAGGTAAACTGTGCTGTAAATAGAACTTTTCCTACCTACCTTACTGTTTGTTTCACTTTATTATTGGAAATAGACTGGGTTTTTTCCTATCAGTAATCACTTAAATAATAACAATCACTTAGACTTGAATTTTAATTATCTACCTGTATTTTGATACATCAGAACTTGACAATCTTCAATGAAAACATGCAGTCTTCACAAAATTTCTATATTGTACATTTATGTAGTAATTGTGGCAGCTAAACTGCAGACAACTAGGTAAACATGGATCACTTTTTATAAAATAATGATATTGTCATACAGTACAGTATCTCAATATTTGACCCACATTTCAACTCACCAAGCTTTCTTGATCCAGCAGCAAGTGCATAAAACGTTTTTACAACTTCTTTCATATGTGTAGAAGCCTTATCATGGATGACATTTTGTACATTCTGTTAAATATTTATAATGTTTTAAGTTAAGTTGGTTGATGTTAATTGTCACTTTTCCTGAGAATATCTGTTGAGATGTTCATCTGGTTCACTGGTACTGTGTACATGTATACTGGTTTTAGTTTTATTCAAACAATGGTTGTGGCTAAATCTTTCTTAACAAATTCTACTGTATATTAATGACTGTCTGGTTTTTTTTGGATTGAAAGCAAACCCTTGTTCTATGAAAGTGATTCTTAAGTACGACCGTAATCAAGACAATGGTCACATTTGTCCCTTAAGAAAATATATACAAGTTCATATGTCTGATTTGTTGGTTGGTTGGTTAATTTGTGCAATTGTTTATTCAGTTGTTTAGGTTTTCTTCTAGTTCTCTTTTTATTTGCTTTTTGTTGCCATTTCTTTTTTTCTTTCACTTTTAGAAGTAATTTTAAAAGCTTAACACCTTGTAGCAAGCAATATATGTACAGATAATTCTAAAGTTAAAAATTGGATTCAAAGATTACACGTACATTAATCATCAAAATTAATACACCATGTCTTCTTTTTGACATGTCAGATCATCTTAACTTTCAAACCATTATAATTTTTTTGTAAATAATTTATCTGTATCAAAATCTACTGTTATGCAGTACCGTCCACATCTATCTTAACATCGTCTATCGTCCGTCCGTTTATCGTCTATCGTCTATCGTCCGTCCGTCCGTGTGTCGTCTTTTCCTTTATTTGCTGTCTATTGCTCTTTTGTCTACAGCATCTGCGAACAATAGTGTTATTGTTTAATACTTTCACCGTGGAGTTCAGGTTTCATTGGCGCTGTGTAAACGTTTTTTCCCCCCCCGACTTGTTTTCATGCTTGTACACGTAGATACTTTTGTCAGGATTGCAACCGGGATAGCTCTCGATCACGATCACAATCCAGATAATTTAGCTGCGCGAAGTAAACGTGGTTATAGTAAGTGTGTGTAGACTTTACAGATTAAGCAACGGAGGTTCAAGCGTCTGCACACAGGATTCAGATCACGAAGCCACGTGCTTGATTACGCAACAGAGGCAGATCCAAACACCCGGTGGCGTATATTCGGTTTGTCGCCTCGCTAACACAGTGGAAGTAACTATTTTCGCGGTTTTCATTTCGAATTTTAGCGTTTCGATCCAATTTGATGCACCAATATTCTTCTGGCGATCCCCACAACCATTTTCGAGTTTTTAGATAACATAGGGCACACCTACGCACGTGCTTATACATAATAATCAAGGTGCAACAAAGCTTTGAACTGGTATGATTTTACTGTAGTTCGTCGGAAATTTTCGAGTTCTGTCGAGTTCTTTAATGGTAGTTCTTTGATCGAGTCGAACGTTTTTAGGAGAACTAAGAGAAACTTGTAAATCTGTATAACTTCCAAGTCATCAAAGCAAATGGTAACAGTGAAATGAAAGTAGGGTGCTGCGTAGGCAGTGTTGAAATCCAAATCCAAACATAGCCAGGTTAGTTATTACCGAATTCCGAAACATGGAAAGAAGGCCATTCGTTAGGGAGAAACGTTAAGAGAATAAAATTCAGGAACTTATTTATATTGCTACGTTTCTCTTTGACGAAGACATTTCGCTCGCAGGTCGGACTTTACAAATTATGTTAAAATAGACGATAAAAAGAGACAATAGACGATAGACGCGAAGACTATAGACGGTAGACGCGTAAACGATAGACGATAGACGCGTAGACGATAGACGATAGACGAAAATAGACGAAAAAATGTGTTACGATGGACGTGGACGGTACTGTACTGTATATGTAGATGCAAATTCCACGCAGACACAGCAGACACAGATGTACTGTTAGGTTATTTCTGAGCAGTATGTACTTTAAATTTCCAACTAGGGTCTTAAAAATTGCAGCACCAATAATTACTTACTCGTTGCAAAAAATTATGTAGTTTCCATTGGAACTGAGGCATTTCTGTTAGATTAAAAAATTGTCAGAATCTCCATACTGTATCTTGCAAAAGTTTTGCATAATGTGCTTTTTGTCCTTTTTTTCAATTTTGCCAGCTGTTCGGAAAACTTTTGAAAAGCTATCATGCCATACAAGCAATTGTACTAATACTTGTATTTACAACAAAGACATTATTATTTACAATCATGTAATTGTCAATTTGGATTCAGACATTTCCATTCTAAAACCACAGCTTTATTAGACTGTACAAATGAATGGCACATACTGTACTGTAAACATGGACTGGTTTTTATAATCTTGTTTCATTTCCTTACTAATGAGAAAGTGTTTGATACAGTTAACCATGAAATCGTGCTAACCAAACTCAGGCTGTTTTGCATTTGCAATGCTGCTCCAAAAAAGCCTAAATATTAAACTCTTATCTGTCTAACCAGCTTCAAATGTGCATCAGAAAATGGTTAACTGTCTACCTTTTGAACAGTTAAATGCTGTACAGTATAAAGTTCATAGTAATCTGCAATTGATTTTCCTAATTGTCTGACTGGAGTTTACATCTCTTTGTAGATGACACAAATTTCACCACATATTAAGGACATCAGTTACTAAGGTTAAGGCTTACCCTTAGAAATGTTAAGGAGTGCCTCTGGACAATCAAACTTAGTCTGAATACTATTGAAACAAAATTTCTTTTCATGGGTTTCCAACATATCATTAATAATAATTGTAGTACAACCAAAAATGTTGGTTGTTCATCCTAGTTAGAGGGCTTATGACACTAAGATGCTAAAGTTAAAATAATAAAATAAAAATGAAAATAAATGGATAAAAATATTGAGTATATTTAAAAGAAAATCTCTTTTGGAATAAGTGCAATAAAAAGAGCTAAGGCCATGTTATTCGTAATTACCCGGCCACTTCTGCCACCTCTGTTGCAAGTTAGAATTTTCCCACTAGCAATTTGTTGCTAGTGACTTAAAATCTTAATTTCTTGGCCTGACAAAAGATGGACCTAGTGCTGTAATAATGCAAAGAAGAGGGAAATCATTTCCCTTGCTATTTCTAGTCCAATTGTCTAATTGAGTCTACAGGTAATTGATCTTAAGTTGTTAGTAAAACATGTTAATAGAATGTTGTTTGGTTTTTTGTTTTCAGATTATTCATAACCACATTCAGCTGGTTGAAAAGTTACCATTAACCACTATCGGCTCTCCTCTAAGAATTTCTTGTAAAACTTTCCTGACAGTAACTTTCATTATCCCAAGGGAACGTGAATGTCAGAATGTCTACTCTTCCCTGTTGGAACTATCTGCTCCAGGTGCGATAGAAATTGATTAAAATTCTTACCGTACAGCTACTATAAGCTTAAAAGTTTAACTTACAGGTAAAGGAGAGTGAAATGTGGAAAGCTACAACACAGAGACTGGTATTGAATGGGAAGGTAATGTACAGTAGGAAAAAGGCACTGTAGTAGAGAAGGAATAAAATAATATCCTAAGCAAAACTGAAGTTGTGTGGTATAAGGATACACATGTACCATGTATCTGGCGATTTACTCAGAACACAAATGTCACAAGAAAGAGGTTAGAAAGAAAATTCACTAATACAATTACAAGATGTCACAAGAAAGAGATCAGAAAGAAAATTCACTAATACAATTACAAGATTCATATAAAACTCAGTATGTTGCTGCCTAATTGTCAACGAAACTCTACTTTGTTGCTGAATTTCAAAACTGAGATATAAATGTGCGTAACTGCAACTAACATTATGGTAATATCTTCAGAAAAATAAATGCTGTGCAGGAAAGAATTTTGTCATACCAACTCATCTTATGAGGCCTTATTTTATACCCTGAGATCACTTCAACGTTATTTTTACTGGACTTGGTTATCAAGATTTTACCCTTATGTGTCGAAATGGAGGGCGATAAAGCAACAACCTCATTCTAAACTTCATGGGAATTCATGGGATATTATAAGTATTCCATTCAAAATTATTCTGACTGATTTGGATAGGTAAACAACAGAATTTCAGTGCTATTAATCTTGATATTTAAGGTGAATTAGACCCCTGTGGTCTCTCACACTATGGGAATAATAAGCTTCGAATACTCAGGAAAATACTGAGACTTGGACTCAGAGACTTTGGAACGTAAAAACACATCCAGAGTTCCCATTAACGCACACGTGTGCGTATATGACGCACAAAAATATAAAAGGACGGTTCTACCCAGACATCTTTGCAACCGTCTTTGAGAATCGGCACGTGTTTCATGGATCTGCCATTTTGTTCACTCGGTCATGTCTACACAGAAAACGCTGTTTGACATTTTTCAGCCTTCAACAACGAAACCAAGTCAAACTTCCTCGACGCGATATTGATATCGTCTATTACTGGCCGTTGAATTGATAATTTTTGCCCAACAGTCACTTTTTTTACGTTTCATTCCGACGAAAGGCCTTCGCTCGAAACGTCAGTTTTTCTACACCTAAGTTCCGGCAGTTTCCCAACCCATTTAGTTTTTTACAAGTAGCTCGAAACTGCCTACGCATGACTCTACATTTATATCATGATATACCGTAGTCAACAGTCACATTTTAGTCATATAGTTATATTAAACGCTACTCTGGTTTGTAAGTATTATGAACGTAATTTAAAGAAATTACAGTTCACGACCCAATTTCTTTAAATTACGTTCATAATACTTACAAACCAGAGTAGCGTTTGGTATGTCGGAAATTTCACCTGGTTGCCGTGAACTTGTATCTTATAGTTATATTAAAATGGCATTTTTGTAGAGACAATAGGACAACTGTTTGCATTTTCCTACGATCCCAGAGATGACAAAATTAGACAGTCGGCTGGCTGGGTATTGTATGATCCACGGCTGGAATTCAGTAGAATGGAGATGCCACCAAACACTTGGGAAATTTCCGACCTCAATGAAGGATATAAGGTGGAGTGTGTGACATTTTCCATTTTAGGTGGTAATTTTAGCTGAAATGGTAGTAAGTGTTCTTAAGTAACAATTTTTGAAAGGAAATTTCAAACACGAGCAATGAATAAAAACCCTAAATTAGTCTGCCGGAACAAATGAATAGCAAATAGTAAAAACATTAGCCAGAGATTTGCCGAGCGGGAATCGTAGTCTGAGGTGCAAGACAAATGATCCTCGTAGTATTGTTACTTTTGCTGCACTAAATTGCTGTAGCAATGATGCATGTATATCGTCATTTTTTAAATAAAACAACAAAACTAGAATAGTATTTAATTTTGGAATGATATTGGAAGCGGTGTGAGTCCTTTCATTACCAGACCTTACTAATCAGTCAATCAGGCAGACAAGATTTGAATACATTGTTTGAAGCTTTGCATGGCGATGTATAAATGAATATAACACAATTTCTGGGTTGCACCAAATATTTTACATGACATCGCACTTCTCTGAAGGCGGCCCCGGAATATGAATCGAAAGCTCGGAAATTCTGTAAAAAACATGCTGTAACCCAAAAATTGTGTTGTATTTATTTATAAGACTTGAATACCTGCGATCAGAAATGTAGGAATATTGTGCGATATTAAAGGGTTGACTTAAAAAGACCGTTCATTTATCATACAAGGAATCAGACATTAATTTTTACTGGGAAGCTGACTAGCCAATGACCCTTCTTCTAAAATAGTGATAACTTGCGACCAGGCATGTTTTGGGAGCAGAGTCACTCTTCCATGTGTGCTCAAATCACTAATTGTGGTCTTCCGATTACTTCTCAGTCTTACGGTTACGACTTCTCATTGTATTGTAACCATGACGTTTTAACCGCAAAATTGTCCTCTTCTTATTGTTCTCCCGAACATCTTGTTCTGTATTGGCAAGCAATATTCCCCAATTGGACTTCTGTATTAGATATTGGTATTGATTTAATTTGTTTAGATATGTGATACCTACCCGAGCGTTCTCTGTTTGCCGTCATCTGCAACTAAGGAAGTTGCCATCGGGAGTGCACAGTTCCGTAGTAGAAACAGACTCCCAACTCTTTCTTATTACGACAAGGCATCAAAGGTGCGTAAAAAGCGAAAATACATCAATGCTGAATCAATGTTTTTTCAGTAATGAAACAGAAACGGCTACAAGGTTGTGTACTGGCAGAATATACATAAATAGGTAGCTGGCGTTTTGAGCGAAGGCTCTTTGTTGAAGTAAAATAAGAGCTTTCGCTCGAAACGTCAATTTCTCGTTCATGTATGTTTTGGCTGTACCATAACCTTCAGCTGTTTCTGATTTGATCAAAGACTGCTTCCGCAGTACTTCATGGCTAATACTGACAGTTGGATGTTTTTCAATGGTGCGTTGATTTCTTATTTTCAGGCAGCCATTTGTCGTTCAAGCCAACCACTTTCAGGGTTCAACACTCGGTCTGTTGACGACGAACAAATGATCAACGCTATTTTAAAATCAACTCCGCACTCCCAGCAGGTATATATTGTGGATACAAGACCTAAGGTAAATATTTGATGGATTAACTGTATGAATAATTTCCACCCATTTATAAGTTTTAGAAAGAGAAGTCTCAATATCCACTGCCGTCCAGTTTGGCGACCAAAAAATTTTCTTGCACAACAGTACGTCTTAATTTACTCCAAAATAACCAGACGTCAAAGCACATGATTAGTACTTTAACTTTTCAGTTGTTTTCGAAGCAAAATTGTTGCGATTGAGGAGCCAGGCCGAAAACCATAATAAACAATAAAGGCATAATGTATACATAATATATATAAAATCTTTAATACCGACGTTTTGGTCACTTACTTAGTTGCATCTTCAGAGTGAATATTTACAGCGGAGATATGGCTTAAACAGATGGTGATAATAGGCAAGGGAAAAAAATCAAAACATTGTGAAAGGTAAAGATCGAATGTTAGCATTGAGAGACGATTGAATTTTACTGGTGTCACAAGACACTAAAGAGTGTGCTCACTGAAACTACTTGGCCGGTGTAGGCCGAAATATCCATATGTTCTGAAATCCTAGTATGCAGGAGTCGGCAAGTTCTGCGAACAGACGACACCTGGCAGTATCATCGGCACGTAACCTTATAACATGAGACCTCATTTTTTGTGGTAATCGGTCATCGAAGCGAAAAAAATGTGGCAAACTGGTCGAATAACAACACGTAGTTGAGCATATGGAAAGGCGGACGAGATTAATTTTGTTACCTAGTTTCAGATTTGGAGACTATTGTTTCCTGTGTGGGGTAGAACCAGAGAAACTTTAAGCATTGGTGCTGTAAGTATTTTAACTGGAACTTGAAAACTTTTTTAGAATGGTGCGGAAACAATGGTCTAAAAATCGCTCCGGATATCCGATTTGTTTTGGCAAACTTTTGCGTTTTTGTACTTCATCATGAAACGTAAACTAGGAAGAGCAGAGATTAAAAAAACGAAAAAGTTTAATGGAGATAAGACTTTTTTTAAATATCATGAGCAAGAATCTCTCAAAATCAGTATCAGTATATCAGTATCCGGTGAATAAATCGCAGTAGCGAAAGAACCGTTGCTGCGTTAAATTTTTATATCCAGGAAAGGGCGTAACGAAAGTAAGTAACGAAACGTCAACATTAAAGATTTTATATATATTATATATGCATTATGTCATTACTTGAAGTCATTTGCTGGGTTATCATTTTTATAACGAATCTTCAAAGTAATCAGAAATGTAGGTTGCACAATTTTTGCCCATGGACCAAATGAATGAATAATCATCATACACGCATAACCCCACCTTCATTTTTTTAATTTAATTCATGTTCACCCATTGCGCTGAACTTTTGTGTTTTCAAAAGAATGAAGTCGAGGCTATAAGTGTATTCTGGTGCATTGTGGTATTTATCCAATTAGTCTGTGCTGTGACTACCTTATGGCAAAGTTTACTTATTGTACTAATTATGGCTTACATGCGTACTGCTAACTGCAGTCTCGGCATGTCATGTGTCAATATTGTACAGCATGTGGAAGCTTGATTAGTGTATGAAAATCTTAAATGCGTACGCGCCTCAAGTTTGTATACTCAGAAAAGCTGAATCCGTTAGTGAGATGCTCTAACCATAGAGCTAAACCGACTCTGATGATAGAACCAGGGTTACTAATTGTACTGGCTAGCAGCTGACATATGAACTGCGAGTTGCAGTCTTGACGTGTCCTCTCAATCCACATTATATGAACGTTATGCGCCAATGCGCTACGAACCAGTACAACAAGTAGCCTTCACTCTACCATCTGAGTCCATGTAGTTCAATGGTTACTGCATTTCACCGGTGATCAGAAGGTTACTTGTTCGATTTTCGTCAGAACCTCAAAAATTGTTTGCTAGTTATACCATGTATGCTGTGGGAGCATGCGCTTTTAAGATCTTCACATACCAAGCCACCATTTATCGCTTCATTTTACCCTGACGATGATTCTGAAATGGAATTGAAACACTGCACATCCATCCTCACGGATAGCGTTAAGTTGTCGCGAGGATATCTCGCGCACTTAAGTTTGATAATAACTAGCCTCGAGTCCCTGTAGACACGATCGCTCAACAGGTAGCTCGGCGAACCGGATTCCCGAAGGTGCAGTGCAAATATCGAGCTCGAGTCAACTTTTTCAGTTGACTTCAGCAGTGTAGGATAATTGTGAATTTAAGCTACCATGTGCCGTACAACATCAGCAGATAACCTTAAATTTGTCCTCCAATGCATTTTTACATGATTTAGTATAATGATAGAATGTACTAGAAATACATGCGCGCAACAGCACCTCGTCCACAATTTCATTTTCCCATCTCAATAGAGTTAGCTGGCAGTTGTTAGGATAATATGGAAGAATGGGGCCACCTCCTTGTTACGCTGAAGATTGGCAGTCATTGCATAGCAAATGTGCACCTCCTACAAAGCACAGCAAATTTCTGAACAATTATCTGTAATGTGGTAATTATAACGAAGAACGAGACTAAACCTACTTTTTACTGCGACAACAAACAAGGCCAGCAGACAACCACAAAAGTAAATATCTTTGTAAGTGGTAACTACATCCCAGTCACACCCTAGCTTCTGACAAGTAAAATAAGCTGTGGTCCCGCATTTCGACTTTAATTCTGTCGGAATAAGTAACTGCAATGGTCTTCTCAACGTCGTAATTCCCTTCTTACCATTGGAACTCATAACTCTTATCTCGGCCGCTCTGATTTTCCCATCCTTTCCACGCAGTAACTGTACAATTTTAGCCATCTTCCAGAAACATCTTGCCGTCACTTCCTGTCACGGGTTAAGTATTCGTGTCTCCACTGTTTCGTGAAATGTTGAAGAAGTCGTCGTTGATGTTTAGCTCTTCTAGGCAAACTTTAATGAGTGCTAACGACATCAAAACGCTCATCGTTTGGTGCAGCTGTTATTCGTCTTCCGTAGATTAATTGAGAAGGCGATAAGAGCATTTGAAATCCCATCTGTATCATCATAGACGTACGTTAATGGACGTGAATTTACGATCGCTTGATTTCTGTTAAGAGTGTTCTTAGCTCTTCGAACGTCGAACAAGCTCTTCCCACAGCTTGTTTGATGCAATCCTTCGTTATTCGTATGAGTCGTTCCCAAAAACCTCCCCACCATGGGGCTTTCGCCGCAACGAATTCCCATCGTACAGTTGCCTAATACTGAAAATTGAAATATTATGTGTACTGGTAGGTTTCAAAAACCTAACTGCAAGCGACCACTTTGGTAGTTCTGGAAGAGCTTGATAGCATTGTTATGGATACCATACGCTTTCAATTTCGCTAGAAGAATTTGATGATTGATCAAGTCCAATGCTCTGCTATACTCAACGAAAATCATGCAAACAAAATCATGTATTGTTGCCCAGACTTGTAAATGTTTCCAAAACGGTTGTTTACATTTAATTAAAAGATCACTTTTTAGTATTTTAAGACAAATTTCTTCTCCCATTTGAATTAATCTTTTTACACTACTCTAGCAGCTAGTTTTCTTCGCTCTAACATCTGCATGCTATATTACTTGAACGCAGGATATGATGTACTCAGTAAGATAAACATCTCGCATTAGTATCTTCCTCGTTGCCAATCTACATTCTTGCATTCGAAAATCTCGCTTACGTACTTTTGTTGCTTTCTCTTTCGCCATCTTTCAGCTCTTTCGCCATCTTTCAGCTCTTTCTTTATCGGTTTCATGTCGCTTTTTTTTATTACCTCTGTACTTCTCCTTTTCTGTACCCTGATTCGCTCGTTTTACAATTTTCCGTAGTAATAAAAATACTTGGCCAAAACTATCAGTTTCAGTTTGTGAAAAAGTCCTGTGATGTAAGTTTACGTTGAATATACCTACATGTATCAACGGTCAACTAAAACAATAGTTTTGAAGTAAAAGGTCAGCCAGAAACGTCGACGTAAACAGGTTGGGTGGCCTACGATCCATACATATGGATTTATATCTAGATAGATAGATAGATAGATAGATAGATAGATAGATAGATAGATAGATAGATAGATAGATAGATAGATAGAT
>JBAHVQ010175251.1:0-17619 GCA_036872915.1 Nanipora kamurai
AGAAGTTTTTATTGTCGTAATAACTTGGTATGCGGTTTTTATTTTTTTCGTAATAACTTTCAACCCCGCCTTTCCCCGGGAGCAATCAAAAACCACCGCCTGCTTTTAAAATGGAGGTCATTATGATGAAATTAATGACCGACGAAAAACAAAAGAATATGGTCTCTCGAGTTTATAATCATTATTCAAGTTAACAAAGAAAGCAGTGACAAGCGAATTTAGAATAAACAAATACTATAAAACAACTAGATATTCTAACAGTGAATGCTTGAAAGAAGACTTAAATAAAATGTTTCCATGAGGAGACGAAGGGAGAGTGGATTGATCAGCCTTTGAACATAGGAAAGGAGAAGATCAGAATGTGCTTTGTTGGGATTAAGGCCCTTTTCCACTTCAACCGTTTAGTACTGAAACGTAGTGTATTCCTTTGTTTAGTAAGTTCTTGGGCGGAAGTTATCTTAAGACACAAGACAACGCTACGTTTCAGTACAGTGCGGCTGAAGTGGAAGACAGCCTTAAGGGTTGATGTTAGCGTAAATGTTAGGAAACAAACTAAATCCTCATTTCATTTCCTCTTTAATCATACGAGTCATGTTATTTCAGATCAGCTCTGGCCACGTGGTATTTATGCTCTACCGATGGCGGTCGGTGGTTGCCCCGGTAGCACAAACTTTACCTGGAAGGAAGGTTGGGTATTTCAGGATCTTGACGACACTGGAGAGATCAAAACCAAGTCATCGCCTTCATTTCATTTGGCGGCAAGAATTGATGAGTATGGCAATATTAAGAGATGGTTTTGTTCAAAGAACGTTGCCGAAGACGAAGCTAGGAAGAGACCGTTATGGCCAAGAGGTATGTTCGGAATAAAAAAATCTTAAAAAAGAAAATGAAAGGATACCGAAAATCATTGGAAAAGAATGAAAACGAACACGAGAGGGGTTGGCTTGGATGAAAATGTCAAAAAAGTATTAATATTTTCTGTGGGCTTAAGAATATTTTACGATACGGCCTTTTTGTAGAAGGAGATCGGTGTCATATCCACGGTTGATTTCCTCTTGACTGTTTGACTATTTCGTTTGAAAGCTAGTTATTGTGAAATAAGTTTATTTATGTATTAATCAGTTAATTTATTCACTTCTTTTATTAGTTATTTTAGTTTATTTTGCCATGTAGGAATGGAAAATATTAAAACTAACACAACAACCACAACAGCCCGTGCTAGTTACTGTGGTTCGTAAATCTGAAGACTAAAACTCAGCAATAAACATGATCAAACATATAGCATAGTTATTGTAATGAATCTATTGTCAAATTTAGGAATCATCTAGATCAAAAATACTTACTAGTACAACAAAAGTTGTAGCTAAATTGTAACTTTTGCAAATTTGTTAATGTGATAGTGCAACACAGTATGTTCGAAGTTTCTATGCTCGCAGTAATACACAATTTGAGATAGGTCGCAGGTTTTCCTTTTAATAATTTGAAATTGGAAGCATGCAGTGATAATCTGTACAGGAACGTGTATGTACAGAGGCCTTCCAACATTGAAGAATTAATTGTACATTTTATTTGCAATATGGCAAACACACAAGGTGTTCCCAAAAAATGCTCTCCCTCTCAGTTTGGAGGTACAGTCGATTGAATTGCGGTCCAAGAGCAAGCTATAAATTAATATGCCTGTACGACGACCAAGGATTCTGATTTTATGATTGGAAAATTAACAGGAACGAGTAATTAATTATTTGCATACTGCCATGATAAGAAAATGTACTCCGATATTCTACGTTTTTATTAAAGTTGGACAAGTTAAGTTCAGAGGTATCTTCCGTAGAAGTGCTCTAGCTGTTAAATAGATGTACGATATTCCGTAGAATTTGTACCCAATAAAAAAATAAGAAAAAGGCTTTCATATCTACGTAAGAACGAAGTTATCCTCCACTTTTCAAAAAAGATGTTTCAGATGTTTGATGGGGGGGGCATTTTTGGGGGGCACCTGTTACAAGAAGTTAGATACAATGTTGAGGATACCTTTAAGGTAGATTTATTTTGAAAATTTCATTTTTAGCGCTGCTGAAGCTTTGTTCGTCAAGCTTTCATTTCACGAAAAAGATTCTTGAATCCGAGTGGATTTCGACCAAGAAACAATGAAGATACGCATTTTACTAGTCTAAAATAATTTTGATGTTACTTTTTTTCTGGAATTATTAAGTTCACAAACGCTTACTTTCACGGCCACTCCCGTGTTTACTTTTACATAGGGCAACAAACTTTTACATCGTATAACTTTTCCTGTATTTCCTAGCGTAGAAAAACTTGATTGCTGAAATAGAAGAATTGTTTAGTGATGCACGATGACGCTCGCGAATAAGAGCCTTTGAAAATCATAGGCTATGTAAACTAAATAGTTATGAAGATACACACTATTTTGTAAGCTTTAATTTGATATAGGATCTCATGTATCTCCAAATAAAACGGGTCGCACCAGCTGTGTCTTTTAAAGTGAAAACACAGCTAGGTATCAGGTAATCTTGTCCAGCTAAGGATTACTTAATGTTAGGCCCGAAACGATATATTATTCAGAAGAAGATGCATAAAATAACAGAGAACCTCAAGCAATTGAAATAAACGTAACGAACAATAAACAGGCGTTAGTTTATCAGTGGTCGACAATAGCCTGAACATCGCCTGCATGTCAAACTGTTAATTTAGCGTTAAAATTGAAACACAGATTGTTTCCAGTACAAGCGGAAAACCGGCTGTGAGACAAAAGTTTGATATATCTAAATCTTCGGATCTCATTTTGCTTGTTCTTCTCTATAGGGACTTACTGCATATACAGTGGAGGATCTACTTCTCTGCAATGTCCTGAATTAGAGAAAGGTTTCAGGTTTTCCTCTGGATTTGTAAGCTGGGATAATCAGTATGTGTTAAATAATAGTAAAAAGAAAGGCATGGTGCCTTATGGCAGATATCCCAAAGGAGGTAGCACGCTCATCTACTTTTGCTGTCAATCTAATGACGACCCGAATTCTCCAGTGAGTCTACCTACTGATAGTCCATTTTACCTGGTGGCGTATCGCTCCTCTGTCTGTCAGAAAATTAAATGGGCCACAGTTACTCCTGAGTTTGTCGTCTATGACACGTCGGATTTCTATAACTATGACAGACATGGGATTGTATACCCTTTCAATTCAGACAGAACCGATCCAAAAATATACTATTGCTATTACCAAGGTATGTCTTATATCAAGATCTAAAATCCCCGTCTACAAAGGGTAAACGATTTCTTGTGATACTGGCTTCTTCAAACCTTTAACGGGTGGTTAATATTCATTCGTGGTGTGTTTGTACTTGTACACCTGCGGTATACAACGCAGAATTCATTCCGTTTATTATAATTAAGGGTTTGATTGGTGCAGAAGCAAGATTGATATATGTCTCCCTGGCGACGTGTGAGTCACTAATCCATGTTTCCAAGTTACTACCACATCAATCATCTATGCAAACGGAGTATCCATCAAAAAAAGAATGAATTATTGAATAGTCCTCAAACATGCTTTCACGCTACTCTGGCTTGAAAAGTTTGGAACGTAGCTTACCAAATTACTGTTTATGGCTCAATGTTTCCAGCGTGTATAAATAAAGACCTTACGCACTCCATGGTCGCTCGTGATGTAGCGTCTTCATCATCAGGAGCGATCGTGGAGTGCGTAAGGTCCCTATTTATACAGTCTCATAACGGACCATTAGCAACATGATGCGAGTGGTTGGGGTAAAAACAGAAAAAAATCCATGCAAGCAAAAAATGCTTATAAAAAAGCATGCAACGAGAACTTCACAGAAAAAAGTTGCATGCATAGTACTAATCCAAAGAGCAATTTACGAACTTGCAAAAAATCCCTGTGAAGTACAAGGAATCGTAACTGGAAAAATTAATCCTGCACAGCTGTCCTTTTCCAAAGTAAATTGCCGGCATGACAAAAAGTGCCATCCCCCCTTTACTTTTCTAATTGTCCGTCCCCAATAGACGAGCTTCATTGCGATTCAATAAAGTGGAGGCGTTATTGAACGGCTACTCCCACAGACATCGTCTTTGATGGTATCGTGGATTGGTGGTAATAATTTTGGAATTTTCTCACGAAGTTGTGTGGCTGGTTTGGCAAGGGCGCGTTCCGACGCCGGAGAATTTTCTTTTTTTTTGAGAAGAAAACAGTCTTTCGGTGCTCTTTTGAAGGCGTTTGATTTCTTTAAAAAAAACTGAAACTTGGTTTGTGTATAGTTTTACTTGTTGTAATCCAGAGTTTTTTACAACCGTTGTTTTTCCATAGAGGTTTAACTGTTGTAATTCAGGCCACACTCGTTTCAAGAACACATTGTTCTACTTAATCCTGAACACAAACTTGGTTCATGTGGGAGCTTGGTAAATGTCAGACGACTAATGGACGTTCGTCAACGATTTCTGAGCCCTAGACGGGAATCGAACCGCAACCTTCTGATTACTGGAGACGCTCTAACCATTGAGCTACCACGACTCAGATGGCGAGCTGTGGTGCAGGTTCGTCATATGTGCTGCCTAAGCGGCAGTCACGATATGATCATAATGATGGAAATGCTTAATGCTGAACACAAAGTTGGTTCGTGTGGGAGCTTAGTAAATATTAGACAACTAGTGGAAAACAAAATAATAACGAGTTTGAGATAACGAGATAACGAGGTAACGAGGTTGACGAACGTCCACTGGTCGTCTAACACATTGTTCTCCTAACGTTAGTTGGCTAATCCATGCTAAAAATTTCAAATGATTTTCCTTCATTATCAGCTCGTATTACTTAGTAATTGATTTTGGTTTTTTCATCTTTATATGAAACGTAGCCAAGTCTTTTTTCTGTTTCACAGCACGTTTCGGACTATCTCAGTGTGTTCCTCATTAATTTTCAGGCTGTAACCATACCATTAATTCATTTGGCTATGACGAAGGAGAAATAAGATTCCCTGAGTCACCCCTCATGGACATAACTAGCCAGTCCTGCTCATGGAGGATTCAAATGCCTTCGGAGTACGTTGTAATGGTCGAATTTACTTACTTAAACATCCCATCAAATGAAACGACCAATTGCATCAGTCATTACGTCGAGGTCTTCGAAGGTGTCGACCAAGCAAATAGATCACTTGGAAAATGGTGTGGTTCAAATGGTCCTTTTACACTAAATTCTCAGTCTCATTCGGTTTTAATAGTTTTGAAAATTGGTAAAAATGTCTCAGATACAACAGGATTTGGTCTCAGTTACAAGGGCATCTCAACACGAGGTAAGTTTACAAAACCAATGAGGTTTTTGTCAGATCTTTTTCAACCTGATGCTTGCATGTAAAGCTTCATTTTCAAGTAACCAGTTGGTTGAAGTTCGTGGGAAGCTCTCTTTGACAAATCTAGCCACGGTCAGATATCTGGTAAACGGAAACATCTTATTGGCAACGTCGCCAAGGTCAGCAAAGTCGTCGACTGAAGTAAGTTAATGAAGTTGAACTGATTCCAACTTTAAGCCTGGTTTCAAAATAGTTTTATTAAATAACCTATCGAAAATTCACGCTTTAGTTGGTTCAAAGAAATGTTTCTAGAACTCGACATAAACAACGACAATTTCATAATCTCCCATTACGTGTAAGGAGAATTTATATTCTGATATCTTAATTAAAGGAATAGTATATCCAAGTTTTCTTTCTTTTCCAAAGATATTTTATCCAGAAAATAGAAACCATTTTTCAAGGTTTCATAAGCTTATGTAGAAACAGTCGTGGAAAACTGGAGGAACTCGAAACAGCTGTGGCAAAAATTTGGCTTTTAGGCAAATGTTTTCAGCACTTGTACTTGTTCTTCTCGCATTTCTGTTTCTCGATGAAGGCACGGATATGTTTTCTATTTTTTTGGTAGTGGTCACCAACTAGACCAACTAAAACACCTTCTGAATCAGGCCTGACATGAGATCTGTTGCAGAAATTGTAGCGACCTCTGATGGCAGCACGAATATGATAATAATAATAGCAATAATACAAAATACAAAAGTAAGTAACGATCAATATATATATATATATATATATATATATATATATATATATATACGTACATAGAAAAATATCTATATTAGAATAAAAAAGAAGTTATTGCCGAAGTTTTTTGTTAGCCTTGCTGGTAAGCAAAATTTTCATCAAATATAAAATGAGTTTAAGATTATCTTCGTTTCTTAAGAATACGGGTAGTTTGTCAAAAATCTTCGTACAGCAATCTTAGAATGTTTCCGTTCCAACGGTATATTTAATGACGGCGCACAACCGGATCGGACTTGTTGACTGTGAGCCTATTACTCTAATGTCAAGTACTGCGGCCTGCAGGTGTCACATAAGGATTTGCGTGCTAGCCGCATCCGATGAAATTCGGTCCTTTTCTGGACTGACAGCCATCGAGGAGATTACACTCGTAGCATAACATAGCTCGTTATGCAATATCTGTCGGTTACGAAAGTTGCTGCTGTATTTTCTTCAATAGGTGCGCCGGGATAGGGTGACGACGATGCTGTTATACTACTTGGAGAATATTAAACATTCTGCTAACTGTTGCTTGACGTAGAATGGTGCAAAGTTATTCAATTTGTTTAAGATAAAAAGCACAGAATAGCAGGAGAGAGTTAAATGCTTCACATTATTTGCCCATTTGAGATTTTTGCTGAACCCTTCAATTTTCTTCTAACGTGTGCCTTGTAACTTCAATATCTGCAACGACTGTGTCAAGTTCGTGCACCCTAGACATTTGTGTAATTGTTATCAACCTTTTGCTTAGATTTCTTTCCATGCATCCAAAGACTCGATTCTGCTGCTCAGGCTACGAGAATTGTCATCGATTTATTTAGTTTCTCCGCACAGTCATGCATTGTAGGGGCGCTGTCTTGCTTACAGTGTAGTGTCATCCGCATACCAAAAACATAAGCACCCCAAATCACTCCAAACTGTACATTCATTAATTCCAATTGATTCTTGTTCAATTTAACTGGTTGTTGTCCATTAGTCAAGTAGTTGAATGGCCAATGTAATGCATCGATAAACAATTCCGAGAAACCCTTTGACACTAGATATAGATATTTTAGATATCGACATCTAGATGTAGATATAGATATCGATGAGCGAGTTTTGGTTTACGAAATGCAAAAGAGTGCTCGATACCGCATAAGTAGAGCAAGTAATAGTATTTCGCTTACCTTAAAAATCCACTACAGCCTGTTTCATCTGCTTAGGAATCATGATTCCGTTAGGCTGTAGTGGATTTTTAAGGAACTACGATATAGATATCTAGATATTTAGATATAGACGTCTAGATATTTGAAGTTAAAAGACAGATGCTGGAAAAAATTGAAGAGTTTAAAATTTTAGGTACTTGGATTAGCGAAAACCTCTAGTGGTCAAACGATGTGAAGCATGTAACTTCCTCCTGCTACTCTGTACTTTCTACCTTAAGCCAATTTTTCACTTAGTGGAATTTTCTGCGCGGAGCGCAATTTTACTTTGTTTTGTGTGTTCTCGGGCGGAACTAATTTAGAGAGACAAAGAAAAATTCTTAGTAATTCTGCATTTTTAATACTTTCGAAGATAAACTATAAAAACATTGTCTGTCAACCTCTCCCGACGTACCTATTACATGACGAGAACAGATTGAACCAGAACTAACATTTACACATACTATGACAATGTTAATAACGAACTTAAGCGACGTCGTCTTCGGCGACGGCGACCGGATGTAACTTTTACATCCGGATAACGTTGTTGGTTTTCCTAATCCGCCTTCGTGCTTTCGCGCCAACGTCAAAACAGAGGTTTTGCCGTCGTCCCTAAAACGTGAGAAAAATGGTTATCAGAATCAAAAGTCAATTGCTTGATTAATTCATGTATCGTGGATGTACTGAAGAGTTCTTTTCTTATTACTTCGCCAAAGAAGAAACGGAATAGTATGTCATATTTGAAAAATCCTGTTCATTGAATGTTGGTAGCAAATCTTATCGATCAACGACAATCATCACAAAGATAAATTAGGTTCGAGTAGGTCGTTTATTTATTTTCTCTTGTCATCCGGTAGTCTGAAAAGAACTAATTATTCAAGTTCTGTATATTTAGACCATTAAGAAGGTGATTCTAGTTCAGGTTATGACAAAATCCGAAGTTTAAGTCGTATTGTTTTCAATTATTTACTACTCATAATGCATAAGTCTAAATAAAGAAAAAACTCTGCCATACTCTTTCCAACCCCACTCGGTTATTCACGTTGCCGTCGCCGCCGATTTCTGTATAATTCTTTGTAAATATAGTCAAAAGTGCGCTCAAAATGCTAGAATTGCCATTTAAGAAACCTTCAAATTCGAAAATTTTCTGGAGGAGCATGCCCCTGGACTCCCCCAGGAACTTGTGCCTTTGGTGCACGTTTGTGTGCCCTCCTTTCAAATTTTCTAGCTCCGCCCCTGATTTCACACAATATTAGGTCCAATGTTGCACCGTGTGTCCGCCGCTTTAAACAGCGTTGAAATATATCCTGTGTTGCTTCAACATATTTCTAGAATTGATGTTAACAGATCTGTTGTTGTATAGCATCTCTTCTTTGTGACTGCAACATTACCGTTGAGAATGCACAATAATCGGTCTGCCATGTCGAGATCATACCAGATTGATAAACGAGCGTTTCACACTCAAATGTAGGAATGAAAAACCGACAGATCGCTCCAGTCGTTTGGTTCTGCGGTATCAGTTTGACATAACTAATTGATACATTGTATGTTCTCCGTAGAACTGTGGCACTGTTGCAGTCTGTAAGAATAGCCACATGACACGGATAAGATCGGGACACACTTTGCAACATTACATGTAAAATTACAGCAGTTACTAGCTATCATAGGCCAGGTTCAGATTTATTCCTGCTGGCAACGTTATAATTAGAATTAAAGTAAGCACTAAGACGTCACGTTCAGTCAACTAGAAGTAAGTACAAGATTAGTGTTGAAGCTAGATGGTGTTATCATGCCCTGATAGACGTTTAGACTAATTAAATTGGCATCTAGAATTTAAATGTAGATACTGGTCTTATAATTTCTTTTTCATTTAGTTAAGAATTATTTTAATTTCATCCGAATTAATACTGGAATAAGATTTTGTTCGCTCTTTATTTTCACACAAAGAGACAACCACTGTGGGCGTGCAAGCCACCGACTTCCCCAGGCCAACGACAAGTTTTAAAACTACGGAACCAGAATTCACTAAAGCAGCACCAGCCAGTAAGCGTATCATTCAAATATTTCCAGTGATTTCAGTTGTAATACCAGTGGCCATCTTTACAGTGTTTGGGATTGCACTCACAGTTTCCATGATCATAAGAAAAAGGTAATTATACATTCACTTTTTTAGTAAATTTAGAGAGTTTAATTACTTACCCGTGAGGCACTTTAAAATAATAAATAATTTATGTCGTATCCGACCGGTCATTCCATTCGCAAGTAATATCATGTAATGAAGGAAATTAGTTATTCAATGTCCTCGTAAGCTTAGGAGGATCGGTGGCAGTCACTAAGGAAGTGAATCCTGTTAACTTTTAATAATCCAACTTTGGTTCCAGCGGACATTTGGGAAAGATCGTTGCAGATCATTGAAAAGTGAAAAAAATACAAGTTCTACATCACAATGTGAATAAATAGTTTCTGGCAAGTAAACATCTTGTAAATGTGAAAGTGTTCCAGCAGTTCCTATTTCAACAGTGGTAAAATAATAAGCTATCAAAGAATTAATAAAATGGTAAAATAGTTTATAATTAATTGCTGTTCAACCAATTTTCAACGGTGACCCCCTACTTTTATTTAATAGAACCTTTCTTCAGTATAATTAAGCGTCAGTACAATTCATTAGTTCAGTAGTTCAGTATAATTACACAGATTAGAAATTTACAATGGCGGTTTTTTTCAAAACTCGAAAGACACAATATTTTCATAAATTAACATTAGAGAATTTTTACCGAGCACATATGTAAAGGAAAATATTGTCGAATGGATGGAAATTACTGCTCTATTCTACTAGTTAAATTGGGCTGAACAATAATTGAGATTCTGCATTTCAACTCGTTGTTTCAGATTAGTTGATACTTATAAATAAACTTGTGCTCGTTTATCCAGAGGTTTCATGGCTCCTCTCCAACGCTGAGGAGGTATTTTATGAAGGTGTTTTCATTGTTCACTGAATTTCTTCTTCAATACTGTCAATCTTCCTTTATCTGCTGGTAGAATGACAATAGAGCCGTCGTTTCTATAACTTGTTTTGGTCCGTCCCCTCAAATATATGTCATGAGTGTACTATGAAAATCTTTTCAATTGTCACCTATTTCCTTTTCGAATTTTGACTCGAAACTAAGTTTTTTGAAGTCTTCACCAAAAATTGAGTCAGAAAAGTGGTTTTTTTTTGCGCGCGCGTAATATGGCAAAGAACTGTGACATAAAGTTTAGCAAGAGTTTTTCAATCGTTTTTCAATTTCCTCGGAACGTATTGGGTTAATCAAAGTACAGCCCTTTATTCGCCTTTAGTCGGATTGCTTGTCGGTCTAAGACTGAAATGTTGACTGGACGATGCTCTGATCCGGAAGTTTTCTTCGTCAGCTGTTGTTATATCTGTTTTATGAACGATAGCACTTTCTATACTTGTTGGGAGCAAAACAAAAGAAAAGAAAACAGAAAGAAAGAACAAAAAACATTAATATTTGCCACGAATTTCAGCGCAAATGAGTCAGCTTCGTGAGGAAGACCACGTAAGGAGTGGTGCCAACAGCATGCATCTTGATCATGCTTAGTTTTTCCAATATCCCTGAAGTTGGTTTCCGTGTAGGAAACCGAAACATCAGATGATTAAATAGTTTATAAGTATCCACTAATCTGGACGAACGAGTTCACTTTCAGCTTTTCTATGTTCAAACTGTTTAGTTAATAAGTAGGATCAATTCTGGAACGTCATTGTTGCCATACCAACATGTGAATCACTGTTCTTGGAAACAGTTTTAGATGCTAAAAATGTTTTTTCTTCCGATCACACCAAGTTTGTTTTCGTCGAAATTATTTGTCTGTTAATGTTTCGGGTCAAACTTGTGGTCTATAACTGATAGGGATATGGTGTCTGGCTACCTTTATCAGGGATACATAGCCAGAGGGAACACAGGGGGTGAGTCGTCTTCTTAAAGTGCCACTTACCCCCTCGTTAAGTAGACTAGCTCAGTAAAATGTTTTTTAGTATTGGACATTTCTTCGATTTGCTATGCGCTGTCAAAGTTGGAAAAATTGTGATCTGCATGCCCCACGGTGGAATAGGAAGGGAAGTGAGACTATTCTTCATATGACGTAACACAACCAATTCTTTAACGAAAGTCTGTATGAAACTAATCGTATAAATATTAGGAAAAATGCCAAAATGTACAGTAGACGTATTGAAGCTAGATGCAACACTATATCAAGCCTAAACGAATGGCTTAACGCAGATTTTCAAAGACAAGTTCCTTGTGTTACGTCATATGAGGAATAGTCCCATTCCCCTTCCTACTCCGTCATGGAACATATAGATTCCAATTTTTCGACCTTTGACAGTGCACAGCAAATCCAAGAAACGTCCAATATTAAAAACTTTTCCCCCAGGCTAGTCTGCTTAGTGAGGACTCTTAGAATCGCGAAAAAAAAATTTGGGAGGTTGGTGGCACTTGAACATCGCTAACAACGTGGATCACAACGTTTTCAACTTGTTTTTTTAAGATTTTCGTTATTTGAGATTAGTGCTCGGAAATTGTTTTTCTCAGATAACGAGCTTGACGAACGTTCGTTGGCCGTCCAATCATAACTTTTGCAATCATCACCTTTTCTAACTGCAAAAATGTTCGAAATTGCAATTTAGATACTTAAAATTTTATAATTTTCTTGGAATTATGCCCAAAGACCCCCAGCTGGGGGTCTTTAAGCATCTTATTTCACAGTTGTGCCCCCACTTTCGGAAATCGTGGCTGTGCCTATGACCATCAAACGAAAATATTGTTTTAGAATAGAAAAGTTATTTTGTTGTTTTGAATAATTGTTTGAAATAAAATCAATGCCTATTGACTACATAAATGCCAGGAAAGAATGAAAGAATATCATTTTTATCGAATTAAATGTCTATTGATGTTAATTGAAACTACGGTGACCCAGGGTAGTTTTTGTGACTCATTGAAAAGGTAAGATCTCTTCTAATAAATATTAGGATAAATCTACTGATATCTATAACAAATCCTTGAATTTCATTGGCTGCCCTACCATTTGCTATTCACTGATAGTAAATAATGATGACATCACCTCACTTGAAGGTCCATTTTCAAAAGATTATTCACTAATCTGTGAGAGTTTTACAGGTAATATTAAACTAGATAATATTAAATATAGATAAGTGAAATTTATACAAAAACGATTAGTATAAAAGAATTGGTATAACAACATATAATATAACATATTGTAATAATAATATAAATTATTAAATAAATAGAAATTGTTATTGTTATAATAACATAGATAGTAAAAATGGCTAAAAATCCGCTCTCAAAAAGGCGTGCTCGTTGTCTAATTGTTAAATAGTACTTTCATTAATTCTGACATATGGGTAATTTTCTGATGCAAATTTGTACGTTATTAAGATGGATGGTACCATGGGCCTCCTAAATATGTCACTGTTGGTGAATTCTTCGTACAAATAACTTTATGGAATATATGAATAATTACAACTATGCCCTCCGATCTCGTCAAATGAACACACTTTCTAGTTAATGAACGTCCATGTACGCTTGTGGAAGTCTAGTTCCAAGTAACGAATGGTACTGAATCGTGTAATTTTGCCCAGGTTACGCAAATTAGATACCTTAAAGTAGGTACTAGATAGCATTAAAGTAGATACTGTTCATACCGGCTAGTAGCTTGTTCACACCCAAAGTTTTAGTAACGACAGTACTGCTATAGACGACAAGATGGTTTTCGAATGCTATACTACCCTTTTCAGTAACGTACTTCTTTTATGATAATGCTTCATCGTCTTTCTGTCCAGCCATTCCATTTGTTGTAAAAGTAAAGTGATGCGTACGCAGTTTTCAACGACTTGTAGAAAACTAGAAGTGTTGGGAAACTGCCGGAACTTTGATCTATAAAAAGTGATGACACGTTTCGAGCGAATGTCCTTCGTTGGAGTGAAAGGGAAAGGGCTTTCGTTTGAAACGTTAGTTTTTCTACATCTAATTTCCGACAGTTTCCCAACTCTTTTCATTCTTCTTATTCAAAGATACAAAATTTCTATAGAAGCGCCGACCTTATTGATTGCGCACCATTACATTAATGTTTGTGCTGTGTTATGATACTGTTGGTATATATTCTCTTGACGTTGTTGATTTTATATATGTACGTAAATATCGTATGTTAGTGAAGAAGAAATAATAATAATGATAATAATAATAATTTTTCAACTTTGCTCCACCCCAGCAACAGCTATAAGAGCGCACTGGCGCACTTTGGTCACAAGCTGCCCAACTGATATTTTACTTTCAAACTGCTTAAAACAGTAGCTTCTAAAGAGAATATTCAAGATAAACGAATCGTTTTTCGATAGATATAAACCAAACTTTTTAAATCAAGTGCATCTTTTAACTCGTTATCTTAGTCAGCAAACTGAATGCCATTATCAAACAATATGACAATTTTTTAATGTTCATGTGATCGTAGAAATCATCGAAGAGAGTAATTTTTTCGTACATAGACCCAAAAGGATTCGGAAGCTAACGAAAATTTACGTTATTGAAACTGATGTTTCAAGCGAGAGGCCTTCGTCGGAGTGAAACTTTGAAAAAAGGTTTCATTAGCGAAGGACCTTCGCTCAAAACATCAGTTCTACGTACTGCAATTCTGGCGATTTATCAACTCTTTTGGCCCGTTGCACGTCGTTCAACTCTGTCTACGCAATAGTCTACTTTTATATTATTTTCCGTATATTTTGTATAGGACGTGCTCTCGTCTGGTCACTCTGGTTTCACCAGAATGCCAAAAATGGCCTTATAGCGATTAAAGAATTTTACAATTTTGTAGAGGACCATGCCTTCAAACCCAGTAAAGACCTTTGCTACACTATTGAAACCCCTCTTATGGAAACCCTGGGTACGCGGCTGCAATTGCTTGGGATAGGAAAAGTCAAAAGTCTTGTCAGCGTAATACCTAAATGAAGTTTGTGCTCTCAAATGCATCACAAGCTCTCATATATTTTCCTTGTTTAAAATAACAATGTATCGAAATCTTGTGCAAAGTTTGTAGTGGTCGATAACCTTCATGATGCAGCAGTTTATTGAACACGAGGTTAAACACAGACATTCATTTTAGTTTTACATTTTTCTATTGCTCAGGAGTTTATCTTAATCATTTTTCTAGCAGAAAATCGAAAACTAACAAGGATGAAGAGCACAGCTGCAATGTTTCAATTTATGACAGGTAACAAAGTAGTAAATTAACTCTTAAAAGACTTCAAAATAACTTGCGAACTTATAGGGATGAATTTGAGTTAAGTAATTGGTATTTGTCATATCTTGGGTTACCAAAACAAGCGGAGTGACGGGATTTTCAATGAATATTTTTGGTATTGCTCAGAAAAAGAAGCAAAACCACAGGGTTTTCTTCAGTTACGTGGGTAGTCCTTGGACAACGATATCACAAACGTTTTGAAGGAGAGTTTCTGTATGTTTTTAAAAGTTTCGTTTCCATCGCTAAGTAATCATCGAAATGAATTGAATACCAGAAAAGTGAGAGCCATTTGTTAAAGCGTCTATGACATGAAAATTAAGTTTGTCTTTAAGTTTGTCTGTTTGAAAGAACTGTTGAAATTATAACGCAAAGTCTTTTACACTTTTTCCATATCTCACTTCGTTCTTGAGATCTGAAGACTTATTTGATATGTAAATAACACCTCGCATACGTCATAGTGTATAATGAGTGGTGGTACAATAGACCCTTTGCAGCTTGGCTAAAAACATTTTACATAACAATATCTGGTGAGCAAGCGAAATCCAGTGCATTGTCATTTTCTTTGTTTAGGAAATCCCAATGTTCTCCATGCTCTCCAGTTTTTGATTGTTCTGAGTTATTTTGGGCTAGCTGCAAACGGCCCATTAACAAAATTGTTAAAGATATTGAACAATGTCACACATGGAACTGTGAATCTAGGTGTACTTGCCACGCAACAGTAAACGGACCAAGTTCTTTGTAATTTCATAGAATAGTTTCACAGATATGTGTGATTTTTTAATAACTAATTATGCACCGTGACGTATGCAAGGTGTTATTTCCAAATCAAATAAATCTTATCTCAAGAACGAAGTGAGATAGGGAAAAAGTGTAAAAGACTTTGGGTAGTAATTTCAGCAAATCTTTCAAATTGACAAACTTAAAGACAAACTTAATTTTCATGTCATAGACACTTTAACACTTTTTCCTTTAACACTCGTCTTCATTAATTTTACTCTGGCTAACGCCAGACGATTTTACTCGTCAAAGGGGAAACCCCAGCTACTACTCTTTCTGTAAGAGAATCTCTACATTTCCCAAAAGGTTGACAATTTTACTCGTCAGAGGGGAAACCCCAGCTACTACTATTTCTGTAAAAGAATCTCTACATTTCCCAAAAGGTTGACAATTTTACTCGTCAAAGGGGAAACCTCAGCTACTACTATTTCTGTAAGAGGATCTCTACATTTCCCAAAATGTTGGTATTATAGACTATTTACATGTTACAATAATATTTTTGATGATTAGTATATGTCAATATTTAACTCAGTACTCGTCTCAGGTACGGACACACAGACCAGAACCAATGACTCGCATTGAAAAACTGCTTCAACACAGCCTCTTGTATAAAAAATACTACATACTAGATTTTTGGGAACAACATTTAGTACAAGTTTAAGAGGACACTTAAATATCTCCTGTTGTAAAGTGATGTGCAGAAATATATAAATTGATTGCTCTTAATGATAACGTCCATCTACTGGAAGAGGTGGCCCAGCAGGTGATCACCAGAAGTTGGAGATTAGACCACCTGGCGGTTGTGCTGCTGGGTGCACCTAAGCTAAATTCTGGTTTATTTCACTCATAGCATAGACCTGGAATCCATTCCACATAATACGATCAAGGAAGGACAAAGCTCGTCACCAACAGATAAATCTAAACAAAAGGAAATGAATCTAGGAGATATCAATCCACTCTATGAGTCATCTGGGCAACCTGAGTACGCGTCAACAGTGAATTCATTGTATGCCAGCAATGATTGTTAGATATTGAAAATGGCTTGAACCGATATTACTCTTGTTCAGTTTGCACTGTACTGATATAATCTTAACTATCACAAACGTTTGACCATTTTATTCTTGATTTTCCCTTAAAATAGAGATTTGTTTGGCAAACTAGATCAAAATCGTGTTTTGCCCACCTGGAAAATACTAAAACAATTGTCTTCGCCCTGTTTTTATCATCATACTCGCTGATTCTTGTGATGTACATCGAATGAAACACTTTCTCTTATGTGACGCATTGAAACTTTAAAGAGCCGACATCTCACGACATTGGACATTAAAGGTCTATTCAAACGAAACGCGAAACCATAAAGCGACTTTCTAGCTTTTAAAAGCCAAAAAAATTACCTTAGAAACGAACATTTGGAGGTTTTGTATGCACTAGCAGCAACAAGTTATACCGTCATTGTTATTTTATCAAGCTTCTCATAAGGAACGAATTTATTCTTTTCCGAAATTACAAACATTGCGTCCCGTTACGGTTTCGCGTCCAGCGGGAATAGACCTTAAAACTGAAAAATAGTTCGTCTCTTTTCTGCCTGATTATTCTCGCTGTTTGTAAGTTATGAGCTTATTCAACGGCGGCGCGTATTAGTAATTTTGGTATCATATGCAACGCTTGTTCGGAGGTGACGTTTATTGGAGGAAGGCGCTCATTTGAGTAAATACGGATGTGCTCTTTTGTGGCCCAGGCCTCAGCCTTGCCAATCCAGGCGTCGGAGCAATTATCACGGCTACCCTCCCGTCTCGGTGGTTCTGAGGGCATTCTGGGGGTATGTTCTTCCTCGCCTCTGCTTTAAGCCCTAGCTTGTGGTTTACTTGTATCCTTATATTTTTTCGTAATCATGCTCACGTTTCCTGGGCTAGAGGCCAGGAATACTGCAATTACAGCTCATAAGACCTAAACCGATTGACGACTTGCACATGAAACCATAATCCTTTCCCCAATATAAACGTTGTGTCTTGCTGACATATTTAATATATATTATCTATCGGCTGGGAAGTCCGTATAGGAAAATTATTTACCGTAAATACCGTATTATAAATCCTATCTGAATAACCGAAAACAAAAATGTTCTGTAAACGGTTTTCTTTCTTATGATCAAACTTTGTTCTGTGGAGTCTCACAAGGAACAATACTAGGGCCACTATTATTCTTAATATTCATTAACGATTTACCAAATTGTCTTGCACACTCCAAGCCTCGTATGTATGCAGATGAC
>JBAHVQ010175302.1:0-17604 GCA_036872915.1 Nanipora kamurai
CAATTTAAGTGCACGAGAAATTCTCGCGACAACTTAACGCTATCCACGAGGATGTGCAGTGTTTCAATTCTATTTCACTGATCAAATCCCGCTCGAATCAACTTTGTCAGTTGACTTCAGCAGTGTAGGTTGAAATTGAATATATGTCAACAATAGACCTACCAGGATTATTAGGTTTATGAATCTTAGGTAAGAAATATGTTACTGGGGTTCTCGGAGTCGTAAGTAAAAGGTTTGAAGCAGAGGCAGGCAAGACGCCGGCTTGAATGAAATTGTTCGTTGTAGTTTCAAATAATTTTTGGTGAGATAAGGTCGGATCTGAATCTAATTTGGTGTAAAAGGAGGTGTCACTAAGCTGCCGAAGGCCTTCTAGTCGATACAATTCAGCTCTCCAGACAACAGCACCACCTTTGTCAGCTAGTTTAATGACAATATCATCCCGACACCGCAACGATTTCAAAGCGAAAAGTTCGGCTTTACTGAGATTGCTGGGTCTCTTTTGGCTCGAGGTTTGTAATTTATCAATTTCATGAAGACATTGGCGAATGAAAAGGTCGAAAGATGAAAGTTAGCCTTCTGGTGGAGACCAAGAATATTTCCTAGGATTAATGGTTTCAAAAATGTCTTTGTTACGAGAAATGGTTTCATTGTGAAAAAAAAGTTTTTAAGCGGAAGCGGCGAAAAGAAGTTTCTGTATCCTCTTTCACTGAAAAGAGATCAATGGGCCCGGAGTTGGGAACGAACTTGAGACCCTTCGCAAGAACAAATCTCTCGGGGTCAGATAAAGGTAAATCTGGTGGAATGGTAAAAACTAAATTACTTTCGGCAACTAAATTAGCGCTTTGGGAAGGAGTAGTAAGAGGACCCAGCAATTTGGCGAATTTGGACGCCTTGGCGTCTTTAAGAAACGAAAAGAATGTAGAATTTAATATGCGATAATATCATATATAATATCAGTGAGTAACATCGGTGGACAAACTTGGTAAAGGAGCGTCTTGCATCGCGAAATATTGTCATCAGTGTGTTGGATATAAATCGACATAGATTTAATGGTTATGCCTCGCTGATAAATTGACTGATAATTATCACTGATAAATTGACCGGTATCTTGTTACCATTTGAGGCGAGATTTGCCGAAATTAGGTTATTAATGTCCTATTCAGACATTCAGACTATTCAGACAATTGCGCAGTATATTAAGCTTCTGTATTTCATTTCAAAGTTTGACTGGTGCTTAAGCATCGTTCGCTACACTCTAGATGCGCCTCTGATCAGCGCGAGCTATGATGGGTCGTTGTAAACCTTCAGCCAATCACAGCTCATGCAGGTTACTTAGAGCCCAGTCTTTTGGGGTTTCTGTGATGGACTATTTAAGTCACCATATGTCCATTGTAATAATTATAATCACTCACTCCAAGTGTATAGGAGCATGAGTTCATACAAAACCAAACTAGGAAAGAAATTTAAAAAATTATCTACCAAAGTATTCGTGATGAATTTGTTCGAAAACTGTTTCTATACTCGCTCTGTGGTAAATCAAATGCAATGATTTACTTCACTACAATCTGTTCAAAGTCGAATGAGGTTTTTCTGCACTGTATTTACGATATAGCGTGCGTATAATAAAAGGCTCGTATATTTAAGATGAGATACTTTATTTTTGTCCATGCTAGTCCGCGTTCATCGTTATATATATATATATATATATATATATATATATATATCTATTTTAACATCTTAAATCCATCGGTTAAATCCAAAAAAGGTCATTAACTAAACTGTACGAGGTCATGCGTGTGTTGGCTCCAGCCATGTATTGAGAAATTTATGCAACGTTTTCACTGATTATCTCCCAATTATTCATTCTTCTTAGTTTCCCACTTCTTTCATGCAAACTTTATCCTCTTCTTTTTCTTTTCGTTTGATGCACTCATCAGCACAAATACTGTTGTTATTCACATAACGAAGACTGGATGTAAGCGGTATTTCCTCTGCATGGTCAACATGGTCTACTATATTCATCGACATTGATATTTCTTTGATAACGTTACAGCCATTTGACCCAATGTCTCCGAGAGGAACGATAACTTCACCAAATATCTCGTGTCTTGAGACACAATTGTACCGAAATATCTCAAAACATAGAGCTTGGGAGTTTATCTCTGTGTAGTCGATGTCAAAATTATAGGTTTCGTTGTAGTTGGGGTTCAGTGTCCTTCGTTGCAGTTTGGAAATAAATGTTTGTCTTCTGCTTGGCAAAAGTCTTGTCTTTACAAATGTATCCATCAGTAAATCTTCTGAACCGTCGGTATAGTCACGCCCATGGTGCAGTCGTATTGTTAGAATGGACCTGTTTTAGATAACAAAAAGTGTAATATTTGCAGAGAAAAACACACGTATAAAATCGAATATAAAATATTAAAACATACATCTTTTTTTGAAAAGGTAGAATCAGACGAAGAGCTAAACTAAACTCTATAACACGAAATTAGCACTAAAGAGGACTTGGTTTTTCAAACGACCATTAGCACTAGATGAAACTTTTTAGCTTTTTCTCTCAGTATCTTCAGATTTCGAAGGATAAAGTGGTGCGTTGAATGGTTAGCATCAACTGTTCCTTTCGTCCTTGCTTCAACATCACGACACAGTCATGACTGCTTTATAACAATTTAAAAAGTTGAGCATTGTTCGGCATTGTTTCCTCAAAACCAGTAGCGTAGGAAGTGTGGGAGCAAAAGGCGTGACACCCGAAACTATAATCTAGCGGCCCGGATATCTTTGGGGTCTCTCCAAACGTTTAGGTCGTATGCCTGCATAGTTTTCAGGTTTGATGCCTCTTTAGAAAATCACATTTCTTGTAAGTCTTTGAGATATCAGATGACTCATATTGATTGGGTAGATATGAGTCCTATGACGCCTGGAAGTTTTGTCCCCTCGCCCTAGAAGCCCATGACAACCATTATGACGTACCTTTTCGATGACTTTGATTTAATTCTATAAACAAGCAACATCTTGTCTCCGCACATTTTGGACCAATTGTGTGTTTGGTTTCACTCGCAAACCATAATCTTCAATTAGGTTGTCGTGGATAGGTACGGGTTTTGCAGATTTGACGTGAGTAAATTGTATTCCACTCACTTACTCATTTACTCACTCATTTATTCACTCATTCATTCTTTTCCTTTGCCATTCATTCATTCATTCCTTGTCTGATCACCTTTCTACGTCATGTTGCGCTCATCAACCTGTTTGCTCCCACCGGTGGGTGCAGTATATACCTTATTGGTTTAAGCGTTTTAATTAATTGGGACCACGGTGTATCGACAAATCTGACATAAAATATCTAAGATAGCCACATGCAGCATGACTTGGAAAGTACCAGTTCTACTTAAGGGTGAGGGTAAAGCTCACTCAAAATTCACCTCATCAGTTTACGAACAAGCGCTACGAAATCTATACCTTTGTAGCTCAATATTGTAGTCATAACTTAAAGAAAACTTCAAGCGTCCTTTTACTACATCATCATCATCTTCCTAAGAAATAAGAAATACAGTTTAGATTCATCTATAATTATTGAACGGTAGGGAGCTCCTGCAATCTGGCACGTTGGACTGTCTACCAAAGCGTAGGAAATGAGGTTAGAAGCGGCTTCCAGATTTTGGTGGTCACTTGTCAGCTTTACCAAATCCAGGTCGAAATGCAGTGAATAGTCTTTTGGAGTTACTAGTACAGGAGCACTACGCACAACCTTATCCATGCTTCAAACTCTCAGTGACGGAACAAGGTTCTGGAGCCCGAGGGATGGATTACTTCCCCCTGGAGGCTTGTACGGCAAAGGACCTCCTCTTTCTCCTCCTGTTCTCCACTTAAAAACATATTCAAAGATGAACAGAAAGGAATTAATCGGAAAAGAACACGTGAAAACAAACAAACCACTTGGTCTAATTAACAATACTCGTTGACACCTTTAAGGGAGAGAGTTAGAATTTCTGATATCAGACTGGCCGTCGGTGACCCCAAGTAATGATAAACGAAGAAATTATCCTCATAGACCTTCATTTTTCGATCCCTACCATTGCCAAGTACGCTTCTCTCCCAACATCTCGTGTGGAAGGGGTTACCTACCAAGGTCACTTCTATCTTAATAGTTTGCTAACCACGATGTCTTTCAAGATGCATATAGCCCTCAGTTGTGTACTGATAGGGAAAACGATGTACGAAGACTTCTTCTTTTGTAAAGTAACTACGAAATTTATACATGAACTTTACCGTTTATGAAAACGCAGACCTTCATTAAAATGCCAGCTATCGGGCAGATAGGTCAGGGTGTTTTAATATCATTCACGTGAGGTATGGTAGGACTTTTGTCAACAGAGCAGGTCAACAGGCGATTTTCTCAGGGTTGCCCACCCATCAATTTGATATGGGCTATGTACATAAAAATATGGTGTAAAGTGACAGAAATTCCAAATTTGTGAAGATTCTAGCTTCATCGTCATTTTCTAAACCTTGGCCTTAATATCCTTTGAAACGGAGTACCACCAACATTTGATTAAGTGGGATTAAAGAGCTCTAAACCTTGACGTGTGCGCAACCTTGAGAAAATGGTCTATTGCGTTTTTTAAAAGTCAAAGAATGCTAATAAATGCAACATTAACTCATTAAAATCCGAAGAAATTGAAAAAAATGGCTTGAGAACTTTTGCTACACTTTGTGCCACGGTTCAGTGCGCAGCAACGAACCGTTACATAATCTGTGCGCCAAAACCCACATTTCTCACTTAAATTTTAAGCAAAATTAAAAAAAAAAAACTTGTTTGGAATCGAAATTGGAATAGACAGAAGGTAAAAAGGGAAAAAATTTTCACTTTTCTCAGAAGTCGGATATTTGGGAGTTGAACGAAATAGAGTTAGGTCGACATAGTTAGAATCATAATCTTCGGATACTAAGTAATTCAAATAGCTATATCCAAAATGAAACGAACATGTTTAGTTAGTTATACACAGGGGACTGGATTATCTGCATATTCTTTAATGTATGGTTTTTCATCAGATATAAGCTATTAGCCTGATGATTGATTGTTGTGTATGTACCAGCAGCCGAATTCGATATCTTAAATAACGCTCCTACAACGACTGAACGTTCTTCAACGAAAACGTTTAGTCTCTTCTCATTAGACTAAGATCAGACTCCCCCACAAACAGAGATTGGATGTCATAATAGCGCGCTAAGCCAAAAATACTACTGTTCGTTATCGTGAATGCTCCTTTTCGAAAACTAGAAACGTTTATCACCAAAGGCATAGTTCGAGGGATAATCATACCCAGAAGCAGCAAAGAAACCTCTCAAGTTAACTTTCCATGCACCACTTAAAACGTCCGCTCCGCAGTGTACGTTTCATCTCCCTTGTTTTGAAATATTTTTATATTTTTATTTTGTATTTTGAAGATTTTTTTTAAGTTAAGAACTAGGAGAATTTATTTTATTCCTGAAATAATCACATTTGGGAGGAAATCATCGCTTCTACTGACATACAGATCGACTTCCTTGGAGCAACCCAAGGTTTCCAGATAGAAAACGATTTAAGAATATACTTTATGAATGTTCACTTCAAAATATGGTTTAGCTATTGATTCCTTACTTTTGACAGACTTGGCTGTTGGTATTCGCCCGTGATAGGTGGTAAGAAATGTTTGATGTCTCGTTTTGGAAACCAATAACTTCGTACTTTATAACTCCGTTCAGCTTTTGAAGTAGATTTTGTACCCTGACGGATTTCCTCGGAATGATCTTGTGGACTCCAGAGTCTCTTCTCTTTAACCTTAGGGCTGTCATGTGAGGAAACCACGATCGAAGGATACTTAGCAAATGCTAATGCTTTTTTGTTTTTCCATCGGTAGATCATAAAGAGGAGTGAGAATAAGAGAAGGATTGCCAAAAATCCTGATGCAAGGGATAGTACGATAAGATGGGAATGCGACATCATACTTAATTCCACCGTAATCCAACCAGGAAGTTTGGAGCTGAAACAAAATATTATGTTTTGATAGTAAGTTCCTATTTTGAATAATTTAGAAATAACAAAATGTAACTCTTATGTTGTCAGAAATTGAAAAGTCTTAGGTATTCGTTCATTAATTCACGAAACTTGCTTGTAAAACTGTTGAATCCATTTTTTAAATTATTATTGAAACATATTTAAACTTTTAGTGGATCTAAAGACTTTTAGATTTTAGTTTAACATGGTTAAAAGAGATCTGTTTGTGATAGATGATTGACTTGAATTCGCTCAGATTACTTTGTAAACCAACGATGTACAAATGGAGGTAATAAACCAACATTTTAATTAATTAGACTAAAATGATCCCTTCTTTAAATCTCTGCAGATATGGTTAAGCCATCAAGTAAACCAAGAGCGCTGGGAATACAATATTTAAAATAATAAATGAAAATTTAAACCACAGACTTTAAACGAGGATGAATAACAAGATACTGGCACGGGTGTTGCTCCGGGAGAACGATTCTGACCACATAATTAAGCAGTGAAACACCACTATTTTAAGCGGCTGAGAAACGAACATGTAACCTCCTGTTTACCACTAGTCCAAAGATAGACATAATGAACAAACAGTTCAAGTGTGAGAAGAGGTCCATGGAAGATGGTCGGATTAAGTAGCATAAGATCCCTTAGTTGTGGAAAAAGTGCATGACTTTTGGTTCCTATGTGTCGCCTGAACGATATTACACTTTCACACCGAATAATTTTCGGGGAGAAAATACATGGTAAATGAGTTTTCTTGTTCGGTTACCATCCTATTCGAAAATATGAATATGATGTATTAACTCATTCTAGTCGGGAGGGCTCCTCTTGACGAGTAAATCCGCAGTAATGATCTACGGTAGCAGAAAAGAGTTGAACGCTTCAGTGAGTTTTTGATTCCCGATTGAGTGTGTTTTGAACTGTCTTAAGCCCTGCGACCATTTCTAATGCAGCTGACAGTGTATGTACCTGTAATTATATTTCAGTACATCCTCGCAATATAAGAAATATTTAGCACCTAAATGAGACAAAGAGCTTTTTATTTGTATCTCAAGCCTACGTAGTCGACTCGTATTTATATGCAGAAAACTGTATATAGCTTTCTAGAGACATTCAATTTAGGATTTAAGTCGGGAGCAAGTCGTGGTGCATAAAATATACGACCTTACCAAGATAAATGCTTGGTTTTCATTCTACTTAAGACTTGTCTTCACTGTACAAGTGTTGTGTACTCACAAGAGGTCTTCAGGAAGTACTGCCCAGCGACCTCTATATAACTGGTCTGCGGGTCTCTGATACTTTTGTATTGCCAAAAGTGTCCTCAATTGACCGGCGCCATCTTGGTCCGTTCCGACTTGTAATACTACATAAAAACATCCAGAATTATCTTCCAATGGGAAACTGGTAAAAGATATACATAGTCAAATGTTCGGTCTACTGACAAATGTTTTTAGCTTTCGAAACGTTGTCGACTCACTATACTCGCTTTTCTCCCGAGTTTGGTTTTTTATGTCCCTTTTCCATCTCATGATACAATCTTGCATGGGATTGGTTGATGACATACCAAGATGGCGGACTTGTGAGGATATTTTTCAGTGGTTCATTCGCAGTCCAGTTACATGGAGGTCAGTGGTATTGCCACATCTACCAACGAATCGTAAGCATGAACTGTACTCTCACAGCATAATCGCATACGCCAGGAGGAAGAATCGTGTAAGTAAAACAAACAGGGTAGAGGGGAACCTATAACTAAATCGTTTTACACGTTTTGGTTTCAGTTTGATGATTCATTGTGTCGCCAAGGTTATTATTTAAATACATTGAAAAATTACTACTTTGCCGCATTTTCATCGAGTTATCTAGCATGCTGTAAATCTTCTTCGATCGCGGTAGTTTAGCTTCAAGCAGTTGGCATCAAGTAATATATTACTAAACTGCAAAGGGCCTTTTGTTCATTCAATCGATCATAGATTTGACCAGAATGAATAATTTTGTGCTTCACTACCGAAATCAGTCCATTCCTCCCTTCGTCACACAGAATACTTAGCTATATTACTTCCTTCGAAGTTATTTGTTTTATTCAGTTGGACTGGAACACTATAGTCTCTGGATATTATTTACATTTTGATATATATATATTTTTGATGACTTTAAAAATTCTAATGCAGTTATAATACATTACAATTCGTGTCATTTTAAAAGTTCTCCCCCCATATGAAGCATTTAAATCTTACTTAGTCTATAAGTGAATGTTCTAGTGATCCAAGATGAAAAGAAAAGGAGTTTCCTTGTATTTTTTCGTTAGCACAATTCAAACTTTGGGTAGTGCCCCCGCAAAATCGGCACCATTGCAATAAATTTAAAGACTAAGTCGTCTATTTAGCAACTGACACATCAACAACGTATGTACACCACAAAGTTCTAAAACCTGTATCAAAAGATCAGATAAGCGATGTTGATTCACGTACGATGATGATGTACGTCATTTAGAAGTAGACGGTAAATTTTACTAACCTCAGTACATCATTCTAAGAGATCATCCACAGGCATCGTTCAGTTAGACATTAATCTGAACGGCAACATGGTTGTCTCCACACACTACAAACAATAACTACACAAGACCAAGTTGACATGCAGCGACCGTTGACGGATTTGTAAAACACATCTGAAACTACGTTTTTCGTAACTAATCTGTCATGCTCTTTCTCTGCAGTTATAAAAAACTTGTTCCACTAATATCTTTACCACAACATATGAAAATGTTAATCTTTATGGAACTACATAAATGTGAATTTTTAACGGTTGTGTGATCTGTTTACAAAATGCATTTAAATTATGGGTTTGAGCTCGTTGAAGCAGAAATCCGGCTGTTCGGTTCAGTTAAATATCAAGAAGTGTTAGATTAACGCTCGATTTTTAACAACTATAACAAGGAAAGATCTATCCTGACGACTCAATCCTGCATTAATGTATTTTTGCGGCGAAAATTTACAACAAAAAGTCAAAATAAAATCAAACACACTTTCTTTCCCGGTTAGTGTTCTGTACAACATTAGGAAGTTATTCCATCCATTTGCTTTTAGTTTTCCTTGACATTAACAATCGGAGCTAGTGCATAATTGCTGATATTCAAGCACCGTAAAGTCAAGTTTACAAGACCTCATTTAATCTGCAAGACAATAGTCTTAAACCAATACATAATGTAACCATCTGGGTAAAAGCCGTGATACAAAGCAAACAATTTGACTTTGATTGCAGGATGATAATATCTCTTGACGTTTTTTTTTTCGTAGTTTTTATGTGACGAAACCCAATAATCATTTGAGTCGACTCAAATCTATTTAGCACGGCAGTGGATTTATACTTTATATAAATAAGTCATACCAAATGCTGACTTTGGAGTCTGATAACACGCTTATCTGGTTTTAGCGTTGGCGTACTCTCGTGCTAAAGCAAAAACATCATGGCGAAGTTGTTGAGGAAGTGCCCCTTGTGGACGTGTGTTTTTTTTTAATAGATGTAGCCAGGATCTCGACTTCTCTTCGTTACAAAACTCCCTTGGCAACTGCGAACAGATTTTGCCATTTTTCATTCTGCAAAACCTTCGTTTACTTCAGAAGTCGTTTACTTGCAAACAGCAGTATGGAGTATTACCGTCGTAAAGAGCTACTCACATTTTGTAACACATTTGTGTTTTCTGCAAGATCTACCGAGTATATATACCATGTCGTGATGTGCTCGCCCATCAAAATGTGTCTTTTCAAAGAGAGCGTTGGATTTCGGAATAGAAAATATATTTTAATGAGCTATGTATTAGGTTCGGCGAAAAAAAAATCAGCGTCTAAATCAACAGAGCGCCAAACGCATTATCATGATGGATTCAGTAAAACTTAATAAAAAGGTCGAACTAAATGAAATTGCCGTGCCTATTTGATTTAGACACCGTACTACCCATGAGAAGTAAGCCGTCTAAAATGGGCTTTAATATCTTGGAGAGAGCAGGGAACTATAACAGAGAGAGTTAACACTTACGGTGTTCTCTTTTGGCTCAGAGTGTCTAAAGGGTTGTACACACTGCACTCGTAACGCGACGTCGAAACTGTACGCCGTAACGCTTGAAAATTAGCACCATATTATTTTAACAATGTCGTTCACATTGGCCGCATCGCGCGAATTGCAACGTGGACTCGTTCAGTTTGAACGACATCATTAAAATAATATAGTGCTAATTACCAGGCGTGCGTGGTTGTTTAGGCTACGTCCACACATATACGTTTTCCTGTGAAAACGGAGACTTTTTCATTCGTTTTCGCCTGCCGTCCACACGCAAACGCTGAATCAGCGTTTTCGAAAGTCTCCGTTTTTGGAAGTGGAAAGTGGAGGCTTTTGAAAACGCTGCAGTTGAAAGTGGAGACTTTTAAAACGCTGCATTGTCCTGTGGACGAGCGAAAACGGTGACTTGAAAAGAGTGCTGGATCCAACCCACCAAAACAGAAGATGACTTTATCCTGATTGGTTAGAGTTAATGACAGGAAACGACAAAACATGGTTATGATTAGTTCGTCGTTAAGAAACAGTCAACAATAGCAGTGGAGTTTATGAATGTTTTTCTTTCGGGAACTACTGATATGTAAGGTCGTGGAAAACCTAGAAATAAATCCGCTTTATTTAAGCGATGCTTGTCTGTGTGAGTACTTTTTTGTGTCGCTTTAATACACTTAAAAGCGATAATCAGTAAAAATTATATGGTGGTGACCCAGCATTGTTTATTACATTATGGCATTGTCGTGAGGACGGGCGAATACGATGCAAAAACGCTCGTGTGGACGTAAACTTTTTGATTCATATTCAATTTAATGTATACGGCTAGATTTGAAAACGCATACGTGCGGACGTAGCCTTAATTAACCGGCAATTAACTCCTGGGTGCCAGATTCAGTCACCAGTAACCGATGCAGACGTCGGTATTTTACTTTCATGCTAACGCATGACGATTTTGCTAACCAAATGGCTAACCAAACATTTAAATTAAAACTCTATTCGGTCCGACCCTTCAAATATCTGTCATTAGAGTACAACGGAAACTTTTGATATTTTGACCTACTTCTTTTTCGAATTTCGACTTAAAACTAAGTTTTTTGAGATCTGAATGAAAAATTGAGTCAGAGAATTGCTTTTATGTGCGGGTAGTATTTTACGGTTCATTGCTGCAAAACAAACCGTGTGTACGTTAATGCAATTGTCACAATCGGAAATTACAACGACGACATAATAAATATGTCTCGTTATGATCACAATAACTATCACGATATCAACCCATGGCTCGTGATTTTATGTGAGAAAAGAATCAAATTATTTTTGCACTGTCGCTCTGCCAAGTTATCAACAACCATAATAAATTAGGTTTAGTAAAGTCTAGGCTTTTTCTTTGCTGTTGAATAAGGTGTACGTAAAAAATCGAAATTATATTCATTTCATCCCACGAATATGACATGAAATACATGATTGGAAATATGGCTCGTTCAGTAGAGTTAATTACTGTTACACTTGCATGTATTATGCTAGCATGGTAGATCATTGTACTCTTAAACGACTTGCGGTTAAGAGAAACATTAATAGAAGTGTAAATTAGCCCAGTTCCATCAAGGGCTTAACCAAGGTTTCTGAAAGGGGAACAAAATGAAAAAAAAATCTTTGCTTCACTGATTGGGGAGTCGTGGGAAAGTATTTATACCTCAAAGCTTCGAAACATTCCAAAAATGCATTTCATGTCGATATAAAACAAAAAGGCTTGATTTTCTCGAAAAAGTATCCTAAATTTGGTTAGGAGAAAGAATTTGCCCCAACAGAAGGGTCAATCGTCCCAATTGCCTTCCCCATGGTTGTGTCCCTGATTCCCAGAAAACTGTTTAATGCGATAGAAACATTTCCTCTAATATTGTAGGAAGCAAAGAAAAAAATAAAATCATTTGGTGCGAGCAGGAAGTGCTTTGTCATCAAACTTCTTTTCGGTATGAGCCTGGAAGTTCCCCGTAATGGTTTTCTTGGATTTACATGACAACAGTGAAGCTGTTAACAGTTTGTAGTACAGTTTATTTCGAGGCTGATTTTAGGGGAAATCAAGACTTTCACTCACCCACACATTTACCTATATACTTACTTATTTACTTACCCATTTAATCAGTTACTTAATTACTTACTTATTTAATTATTTCCTATACTAATTATTTAATTAATCACTCACTCGCTCACTTACCTACTTCCTAAATTACTTACTTACTTACTTACTTATTTACTTACTTACTTAATTATTTACCTACTTACTTACTTACTTACTTATTTACTTACTTAGTTACTTATTTAATTACTTGCTTACTTACTTACTTACTTACTTACTTACTTACTTACTTACTTACTTACTTACTTACTTACTTACTTGCTTGCTTACTTACGTACTTACTAAGAACAACAGTGAGAATATAATTTTTTAAAGGAATCACTGCAATATTGTTGTCAAACGACGGAGCAATTATTTACAAAGAGCTTGTAAATTTTTGTAATTTTTGCGAGTTTACTCTAACACGACATATAGAGCCTTGACACAAGTATTTATATATACTAAATTCAAGTATTATTTAAGTAATAAAAGTCAAGAAATATATAAAATATTACCAGCAAGTTCAACAAGGCGTCAGCCAGAATAAGAATATCAATCGGAACATCGATCCAAATTCACGCAATATAAACGGAAATTCTGCAGTAAAGTATTTTCAGAAAAAAATTCTTGTTCATATTATGACGAAACGCTTTCTATGACTTGAAATTATTTTCAACGGGTAATTTTATCAGTCGTGTTCGCTGGCTTATTACGTTCTTGTCATTTGTGTTTCAGCTATAAGTTTTTTCTTTTAACAATAACGACTCAATACTGATTCAACGTGCGCTAATTGGCTATGATACAGGCCCGAAAATTGGATAGAGGCCCCGGTTAAAGTTTAGTTAGAACTTATTTTAAGAAACATTTAACAAGAAGTTCAAACTTTTATAACCCTTCAAGTCTCTAGTATAATCGAAAATGTTCGTAGGAAATCTAAAATCAACTTTCGCGTGATGATCCCTCGCCCACTCCTACCAAACGGTAGGTGGCACGTATCAAACAATAGCATAGACCATGCTAATAAATTGAATTACTGTAAAAACACTTCGTTTAGCTTTTTGACCAATACGGCAATACTTGTAAATGTTTACGCTAATCACTAAGTGATTCCGAAGTGCTCTCAAAGACACTTTTCCTCAAATATTGAAGAAAAACTCACTCCATTCATTGAAACGAAATGATTTCGAATCTTCGCTATAGTTTTTTTAAAAGCCTTTTTTCTCCGTTAGTGAGACTATCACTGGAAAACCCCACTTTAACGAGACTAACAATATCGAAATTGTATTGTTCTGTGCCAATAAAGGGGATTATACTTCTCAGATATTCGGTTTAATTGTACTGGTATAACTTTTTTCGGTTGTGATCACACATCTTTTCCCTTCTGGTTGAAATTAATTGCACTGGCCACTGGGATCAGCCGACCACTGCAAAGGGACATTTTCCTGTATATTATTATCTTGATAAAGTCAGCCTTCTTCGTCGCAAGTTATATATACTTCTTTCTTCGATTCATTTTTCGTTAGCTAAGCCATTCGTTTTCAATACGACATACTGTCTCCGCTTAAATCCGAAAATCAATAAAAACTAATTAATTTCTCTCAAAGTTTTAGCAATCCCTCTTTCTCAACAAAAAATTACATCAATACTCTTGGTATAAATTCTTATACAAAAACTAGATAATAGTATCAATTCTATTTTTACGGTACAGCATTTAAATCTCTTTATCATGGATCAATTGGATCGTTCTACTCGAAGATCCTTCCGGTACTGGAAAAACACCCGTTTTGCCCGTCTGGAGTATTGAAGAAAGAGATAATTTGAATCCTCGTCGCAACATAGTCGAATCACATATATGGGCTTATTCTGACATCCCTCGGTGTGCAAGGACGACGTTTATATGAAACAGATGATAGGTGCTTGCCTAACGTTTCATTGCAACAAAATTTTATTCCAATAGAAACTTGGTGATCCCCAACAATATAATTGCAATGCTAAGTAGAAATTTATGAAATTACCCAAAGGCAGGATAAAACTAGAAAAGGTAATGCATGCATGCATACAGCAAGAAATCGGTAATTATGGTTCTTGAGGTTGTAATGATTTTATTTCTTGTACAACAATATAGTCACTATTCGAGACATTGCATAAAAATTGGTTTTGTCCTTTAACAATTTTTCAGAGAAGATGTAAGGTTTTTACAACAATATTTGCAGCAGGATATCTGGAAAACTAATCATCGTAAATGTTGCGGCCATCAAACTCTTGTTGAGTGGCCATATGCAGAGTTTTTAATCAGTGGCGAATAATGATGATAGACAATTTTATTGAAAATTTGGAATGATCTTCAGCTCCTGTGAAAGATATTCACTACTACTTCAATCACTCTGATTTCGTTTTTGTCTCCGCTACGTTGCCACTATGTTAGAGTCCCAAGTATGTTCGTTGCGAGACATCGCTGATATATGTTCACAACGTCTTCGAGTTTTCTTTTGTTCATGTGAGAGAACTTCTTGTAGGAGTGGATATATAAGCACTCGAGCTTTGTAATTTAATACTTGACGTTGAACTAGAAATTAGCTTTCGTATTGCGCTTCCTCCATGTATGAAGAATGCTGGAAAAATTTATCGGTAAATATTTTGTTGCAACCCGTGAACGAAGAGCTTGCGCCAAGTAAAAATGTTCAAATAAATGCATGATGTAACTAAAGGATAATTGCATGGCAAGCTAGTTTGTTAACTTTAGTTTCTTGATTTTCACAAAAAATTCAGCAAACGTGATTCTCTTAATGTTATGGCTCAGCCAGAGCTGTATAAGCCATCGTAAAGTTTACGGGTACATTGGCGAAATAACCCAAAACAATTGTACATTTATTTATTATTTATTCTGACGTTCATACATAGGAAAGAACACAAGGAAACGCGCAATTACAAGACTGACATTTCAATGACAAGATATAGAGAACTTACAGATAAACGCAATGTTTCGATGTGTTTAGTTAAATTAACCACTGGCATTAATCCCGTGATAAACATATGACATTTATCCTTGATCATTTGAAGTTAACTACGCTAAGTAAAATAAAAAAATGTCTACTTACCTTTTTGTTTGGGTTTAAACCATCCTTATGATCTCAAGAAAATGGACTAGATCGTTATCAAAATGCAACAAATCCTCTGAATCCTCGTCTTTCACATTTTTATATGCGTAGGAGTACTTTTACTTGGCAGTTAAATTTTAACAGATTGACAAACACACTGAAGGACTAGACGGGGGCTATTTTGATTGGTATGTAAATATTAGCTTATGGTAATCAAGTTGCCGAACTTTTACAAATAAACTCAGTGGACCAAAGCTTTGTTTCTAGTTCAAAAGAACGATGATCTTTACACTTTAAGAAAAATGTTTTGGTAAAATAAGACATTCTTGGCGTGTTTAGTGTAAGATATGTTTTACAAACTACCCTATAAAAAAGCCAAAATCAACGTCAGGTGTTCCTTTAGTTTCGGTACCTACTACTTGCCACTGAAATTTCAAAAACGCATGTGGGAGGTCATTGAAACCCTTCACTCTTCACAAAGCTCAAAACTGCAATCAACGTCTGTTCAAAGCTGAGGTCAATCTCAGAGGTTACCACGTACATTAAGAGTGAGAATCAAGTAGTCACGGCAACATCTGTAAATGAGCGGCATGCAAAGAGTAAACATTTATTGCTTTATTATGAAGAAAGTTAAAGGTTTATACATGTAATTTTGATATATCTTCTGATTCGGATGATACTAATACAAAAAAAAAACGATCTTTGGGAACAAGTGTGGTTTGTTTCTTTTCTTATTTAGTTATAAATAAATTTTGCCGATCTTTTACAGGGTGGTCGCAATGCCTGATTACTCAATATTTTTCATCATCTATTTGTAACAGAGATAATTTGTTGAATAATTGGCAGCGAAAAATTTGTTACTGAAATTTCGTATTTCAATCGATTGTCTGATGTAGCACCATCACTAGAGCGGACATTAAACCTGGTGCTGGTGACAAACTATCTTTCAACAACAATAAAAACCTTGCTCTCGTGACCTTAATGAACAGTGAAGGCTAGCATGCATTTTTGCCTTAATGTAATATCGCATGGGTGATGTCAAAAGTATTTATGAACATTCTTTGGCTGACCATCAGCCATTATTCAGATATTGATTTTCAAAACATGTACACATTTGCTATGGTGAAAGAAAATGACTGGATCACAGTTTATAATTCACCATGGTAAATGTGATATACGCCTTTAAATCAATATCGATTTTTACGAAGACTATTTCATTATTTTAATAATTGTCATTTAATAAATGCTGCATAAGACAGCATTTAGTGGGCCCCAGATACTATTTTAAAGGTGTATATTTCTCGGCAACGACAATGAGTTACGGGAAGAGAAAATGGTTCCAAAATGGTGGTCAGTATAATAATTAGGGTTAAGCGATCAGAATTAAGGTTAAGGTAAGTGCTTGGATGTATTGGTAGCATCAGGACTGTGCAACCATTCCTCGCCAACCATTGCATCATATTCATTGAGAAAACAAACAATGTTGACATATTCTAAATGTTGTTCAAAGAGTATAAAAATTACATTCTGATTGAACTTGCCTGTATAGTAAATGTAAACTGAAGAAGGTTAAGTTTTAGCGCAAATTCGATTTTAAGTAATGAAAAATACCTTTAACAACTGACAAACTATCTAGAGCCGTGTACCCTAAACCCATTTATTCGTCGTAACTCAACCGTCTATTTGAGAGGACTGGGAAAGAGTGTGCGAGTAAGAGCTTTCTAGGAAACAAACTGATAAAATAACTCTGGTGCTATGGATTTAACGTGAACTATTTGCTTCATGGAAAGTTGAAAGAAAACCAAAATGAAAAAACAAATAAATTTAGAACAAGCTTAGAACAAAAACATTTGGTTGGCGAGGCAGTTTAGGATTAAGGTCAGAGTGTCATGCAGGGTTAGAATGTTTGGATAAGTGTCAGCATCAGTACTGTAGTTGCGGACACGCGCTGCAATATTGCACATGATGTTGTAACAAGAATTAAATAGACAAAGAGGAGATCTGTAGCCAGCGGTCAACATTTTAGTTAGCTTTAGGATAAGAATTGTAGGAAAAAAGGTTACGATACCTTTAGGGTTAGGCATCCATTAAGGGCTACAGATAATTCATTCGTATCTTTATGTCAAATTTTAATAACTTTAAATATTCTCCTCGTGTATACTATTAATTAACTTTTTCGTGACTGAATGGTCGTTTTCGAACCGTAAGACTTTAGTACACTGGCGCTCAAAAAGAACTGCTCAAACACAAATTCATGAAAAAGAAGCAACAGTGCATCAATTTATGTCTAATACATTATGAGCATGCGC
>JBAHVQ010175323.1:0-17603 GCA_036872915.1 Nanipora kamurai
AGATCACCCCTGATGAAGACACTAGACCGGAGTGTCGAAACGTTGGGTCGTGAACTGTAATTTCTTTAAATTACGTTTATAATACTTACAAACCAGAGTAGCGTTTGGTATGTCGGATGTTTTTAATATGTTTTTAATAATATCTTCTTAGGATTTAAATTGAGTGACTAGTGGTAGGAAAAGTGAACCCGCCTGTAGACAGGTAAAGTTTATGGCAAAAAACTACAAACTGTTGCTCGTTTCTGGTCTTTCCCTACTATTTTGAAACATTTTATTTTGTGAAAAGTTAGTAAAATTGTCGGTGTTCAAGATGTTACTAGTTTTACTCACGGCTTCCCCTACTGTTTTTTAACTACTTGACTATTTCTTGAAGTATGTGAATTCAAACGGTGAAGTTACTTGCCAACCTTAGATTTATTTCAAACTATGTTGAAACCTTTGTTATTGCGCGTAGGCTGCAGTAAGGGGAGTGGGCGAGTTTTGAAATTTCTCGACTTTCGGCAGTTTCTTGCTTCTTGCCAGCGACAAAAAAAGGTAAATACAGCTTTTATACTTAAGTCAATTATTTTCCCTTCTGGGCTGCCTGTGGTGAAATTCTGAGTTTTTGAAGACCTAGTAAAAGAAAATACCGCAAGATTATTTAGTGACAAAGAACTGATGCTGGAAGTGCTTTCGAACAACAAATCCCATTTTCCCTGGCGAATAAGATCTCGACTTATTTAACCACAGTCCATTGTGCGCAGTCAGTGTTGTATTTTGCAGAACTGTGGTAAGATAGGCTTTCAAAAAGTTTCAATTAAGTAAGAAGGAAGCTAAAGTTGTCGTAATATGTTAAAACTTATTCAGCTGTTATTAGAGCCAATTTTAGTTTGCAAAGCTTGTAATAAAGCCAATACTACGAGAAACGTAATATAGAAGTAAGAAATAGTCAAGGTAAAAGGGAACCTTGGAAGAAAAAACCGTGAGAAAACGGACATGGAAATAAAACAAAAGCCATAATCTCGTTAGTCTTTACCTATAAAGTATTTGCCTTCATTTTTTTCGCGGAATACATACTTTTTCAAGGCCACTTGCGCAACTACTGGGTGGGGAGACTCGGTAATACCCAGGCCGTTTTATGACATTATAAAGGTATGAATAATGGCATGATTTCACGCAAGTAAAGTTTTGAACTATCTTCGAATCGTCAACCTCAACCATAACAGACTGTGTGTTTCGCTGTCAAAGAGCATAATGATTAGGTTTAGCGACTGATGAGCTTTTTCGTGCTCTTTTATTCAATCCCTCATGCTGGGGGGTCAGTGGGACAGTGGTAGTGAACGTGTCTCTCACCTCTGTGACCAGGCTTCCATTTTGGCTATGTGCTGTTGTCTGATTAAAGTTACCTTGGTCACACGAGTGAACACTGTTCTCCAATTTTACTATACCAAACATCGCAGGTTTTCTCCGGGTACTCTGGTTTGCACCTGTAGTAAGACTGAACCATGAGGAATGTCCCTCGCTGAACCTTTATTATGAACAACTTAGCTAATGAAGTCACTCAGTATAAATAAAGACACTTCACTTCATTGAATTGGTCCGTTGTACACAAAAAATCATAATTTGATTTAAAATTAACTTTTGAATTTGAATGTGACCCGAAATCCTTGAATATAAACATTATAGACAAATTTTTCCTCGTTCAGTTGTGGTAATAGCTACCGTCCTTGTTTCTTGTTCAATTGAGATAATACTCGGGTAGCTACCCAAGTAGAAAGCTAGTGAAGAATGATATGTCAAGTACCTTTCAGTGACATACCTACTGAAGTATTGACAGGAATGTAAGAAGATTTCCCGTGATATTCTCAAACGACAACCTTTCCTGCATGGCAATCAGCTATTGTGACACCTTGCCACCCACACTTTTTTCTTGTATCGGACTGGTGAGGCCCCCAAAACATCTGTGCCACAAGCTCCCAGAAACCTAGTAGCCTCTATTCTCTGAGCTTAACGTTCTGGTGCCAGATTCAGTAACCAGTGACCGATGGAGACTTTAGTATTTTACCCTGGCTAACGCCAAACGATTTTACTCATCAAACGGAAAACCCACCGTAACCAAGGGATTAATGCGCTTGTGCTAAATCCATTTTTGACCTTCTTACCCCAGCTCTGACTTTTTTATCCCAAGCAACATTTACGACTGAAAGTGACCTAAAAAGTTGCTTTCCAGCGGTCCTGGCCTTCTTATTGTTGCACAGCGAGTTCAAGAAAATGGTCGCGATTAGAAGCCAGAAAGATCAGGGCTAAAAATTTCTCACTCACGTCATATGATAAACTACTTATTGACCTCATCGTTCGGTCTGTACCAATGAAAATATAATTTCATTTGTATCGTGACCTCCTGCACTCACTATGAGCAAAAATGAGTTGGTCCAGAAGTTCTCTGGCATAGACATATCCATGGATCAATCAGACAAAACTTTCGGTTTGTATATAGGCTAGCTCTGTTGGGTTAACATGGGACAGACAAGTAAAAGATTACATAGGAAAAATTATACACCATCGTCTCAATATTTATGAATAAAGATGTTGTGGAACTTGGTTACCGTATGTCTAAAGGTGAAATATTATCTGAAAAATAAAACCAAACCCACTTTTGATTAAAGAATAGTTTAAATATATTAACATTATTATTTCTGATAAATTAATCAAGCAAAAAACTACATTTTTATCAAAATCACAACAAAAAAGGTTTGTATTAAGCTATTTTATAGCCATTATTCTACTTCAAAACACTGTTTAAAAAAAGAACAAACAAATTAGTAACCATGACACGGGAAATTTTCTATGGATTAGATTATTTAAAAGGAAGAAACCAACTATTTCTGAAAGAGTTCGTCTCGTTGCAACATCCAAACACTTTAGTTTTTTTCCTGTAGCCTTCAGAAAATAGGATCCGCCAGAAATCATTAAAATTAACAGCCAGTGTAAAGACATTATTTGCTGGCTACCTTCGTTTCATATGCAAACTCTCCTGTTCAAATATCACGTTACAACACTTAATAACGAATGTATAACACCCAAAACACCAAGTAACCTTCAGGTTCCCATAATATTACCTCATTATACATTCAATGTTGCCTAGTCATGATAATTATTACTTACTAATAAATCATACCTTTGAGATTGTTTGACGACTTCCTCCGAAACTTTACTCGTTCGCTACAGTCTATGAAATTGAATGTCAATACCTTACAATATTGTTGCCATAGTTAGGCATTAATTCCTATACTCATTACATCTGTAAATCAAAAACATTTATTTTGTGTCAGTTAATGGTCGGTTCATTTGCACTTCCCCTTGAAGAAATTTCACATGTGAAATTCTCATTTCATATATGAAATTGGAACATTTTCACATATGAAGCACCTAATTCACATATGGTTCATAATGTCACATGAAAATTTCATATATTTCACAAGTAAAATTTTCATTTTCACACATATAATTTAATTTCACGTTTAAAATTTTTATTTCACCTGTGGAACTGGAACGTTTTCACATACGAAAGATCGATCCCTATGTGAAATGGCATATGAAATTTTTGTAAGGATCAGCAACATATCACTTGTCGTTGACGCACTTTGGATGTCTTTTCCTGCTCTAAAACTCCTCTGACCAATTTCTGCTTTGCTTACGTTTTTCTCAACCATGGACATAGCTTCCGTACTCTCAGTACATGCCGCTGTGGCAACGAGAAAATGCACTCAATAACCGCGTACTTTCCAGAACGACGACTCAATCGAGAACATTCATAAAACTACAACTATTCGCTTCCTTTTTTAACTGAAAAATATAATTGTAAGAACACATTACCGTTTGCCTAAACTCGAAATGTTTGCTTGATTTGTTCATTTGCTCCCAAAGTGCGAATTTCCGTATTGTGTAAAAGGGGCGAGTTTGCTGTTTTAACAAAAAGTTGAAACAGGTTGCTTATTTTTTCTACTCAGCATTTTGTAATAGTCAATTCAATTAAAAACACAAAAGCGGTAAATGATTTGATGGTTGTGTAAGGAAGCGCGAGCAGCGAACACAGTTACCTTAAGAAGTCTAAAACTGGTAAAATGTCTAAAACTATAAAGAAGAAAAACAAAAAACAACTAGTCTACGCTAGGTGAAGATTTTATCACCATAAAATCAAAGGAAAATTCTAGTAAACGAAGCCACACTGTCGTCCTGTAATCGTAACATAATTGTCGGTGCATTAGATCTTTGCAAGCAGCTTTCGTCCACTTTGAGTAACACCAGACATAACCTCAAAATATGATGATGTATAATTTACACATACATAAATATAAAAATATATACTTAAAATGTCTTTTGTCGCTACTCCGATTCCAACAAGAATCATTAGAAATCTTTCATTAACAAGGAGCACAAAAACAAAACGAAAGTATCGAAATTTATTTGGGGACTTAAACTGAAGAAACGTCGTTTTACTTTAAATTGGTCTATTTTGAGACGTACTACAGCATACCAGAGTGGTGCCTCAAAATGCAAGCTATGTTTAGAGGAGAAGTTGCAAATGATAAAAGCCGACAAAAAGATTTTGCTGAACAAAAGAGACGACATTGTATCAACCGACACAACAGCAAATTCATGATTTAGGAAGAAAAACAGCATTCCATAGCTATTACGTCACCGCGTCTATATAAGATCAGACCGGAACCATTGTCGACCTGTTGCCTGATGATGGCATAGTTGCGTGAAACTCGGAGTAGCGACAAAAGACATTTTAAGTTTATTTCATACTGCTCTACTTTTTTGAAATATTGAGCACTCTTAATACCAAAGCTATTTCGTGTTTTGGTTCATTTTGGTATACAAAAAAAAGAAAAAAAAAAAAATATATATATATATATATATATATATATATATGTATATCGAAAACCACCATACATGACCTATTCTGTAATCTGATTGGTTCGACTGTTAACAAGCTATGAGTTCATATGTATTACTAGTTATGAAAAAACAAAATGGCGGACGATTTTGCTAAACGAAATGAGCAAGAAAACGGGGAATTTCATTCGAATTGTTAAGTTTTTCTATGGTAGTTGTCTATATAATATACAATGAGACGATTCGATCTCGTTGACTATGAGCTCATATAGGACTCGAGCTCATGGAATAATTGCAATTATATATGTATAATGAGGTATTGGTGGCACAGTGTTAGTGTACATGTCTCTCACCCATGTGACTAGGATTTGACTAGTGAGTAATTGCGGCTCCGTGCAGTTTTCTGATTAAAGTTACCGTGGTCACATGTGAGAAGAGTGTTGTTAAGTTTGACTCTACCAGACCTCGCTAGTGTTCCCCGGTTACTCCGGTTTTCTCCTTTAGTAACACTGAACCCATGAGTGATGGTCCTCACTGGACCTCTAGGGAGAACAGCGCAGTTTAGCTGATAGGGTTATATCCAGTATAAGTATAGCAACCCTTTCAGGTATCCTAGTATAGTTTCTAGGGGTGTTGGGTTAAGTGATGTTGGCCCCCTGTGGCCAACTCGTCTCTAGTTTCTTGTTTGAATTTGACCAAGGTAGTAATTAAACCCGGTTAGTTTCTTAAATTAGTAGTTTTGTTTGGGTTAAGTGTCTCTGATATTTGTCGTTTCCAGTCAACCCACTTGTAACACGGATAGGTGTTTAAGCCTATGGACAAGAGTCAGTAATATTTCGAAGTAAATGGTGGTCAAAGGCTTCCAAGGTGAAAGACTATATTTAATGGTTTGCTGAATAGCAATAAGTTCCTGAATATATGGTAGAGGTTAAGACGTGTATAGCTTTTTCACGATATTTCACAAAAGCCTTTGGACTCCTGAATCACTGATCTAACTGCCGCATTTTTAGATCTCTGTAACTTCAAGTGATGACCGAGCATGCTTAAAAGATGATAAAATAGGGCAAAACTAGTCCTATTAATATATGTGCACGTAGATGAGATTATATAACCGGAGTTCCCTAAATTGTTAACAAGAAGAATATCATAATCTGCTATCGTGACAGGATCATTGTTAAACTTGACACAGATCAAACAACCATTCTGTTCTCAGTCAACTGGACTGCTCTACTTATAGATTATTGAATTTTCTCTTCATGTTACCTGAAATAAAGTAATTAAAGTAAAGTCATTTCAGAGCTGCAAAATTGGACCCTGTAGTTGTTATTCTGTCAGAAAAACTGCTTTTGGACAGTTTGTTTTATCGGTTAAAAGAAAATTATGTTTTAGAGTGGTATTATACTGGCTCCATAGTTGGTGTCTAACGTCATTTCAGTTATTCTAAAGATATGATATTACCTGTTGAATTGTTGTCAATAAACTGCCTTTTTTTCCCGCTTCTACAATGTATTAAGCATGTATATGATGCATTAACGATCGAAACTGTGTCCTACAAAGTTGCTATAAACTGTTAATAGAAGAACATCTTTCTCTATACATTATTTAGCTCTTCTTAGAAGAGCCATACATTCCACTGAGGTTTTTTTTCCTAGTTCTTCATCGTATTTCTTCCATTTCATATGTTCAACAATGTTTATCCCTTGCACTTTTTCTCTGTAACCAGTATGTTTTTGGTCAACGATAACTGTTTCTGCATTTTAACAGACTACGTCTGCTCGTTCCGGTCATATAGTTTGCTTCTTGACATTCTTCTTCGTGAAGCCATGACATTGTGTCAGAGAAGAGGAATTGCCCTTTGTCCTTAATATCCATGGTTAGACAGAATGTTTTTTTGATTTCCTGCACTGAATACTTTATTCAAATGCAAAAAAACGTCCGTCAAATAGCTAAGCCAAATTGTTGGCTGGTGGTTAAGTTAATCTAATCTAAAAAATTGTATAATTGTCTGCAGGCAATTTTCAATCTCCAACGTCCTGACGACATTTGATACCATAGAAACTAGCGTACAGAAACCCCAGCCTGTTTGTCATGAAGTATGAAATTGGTATACGTCACGTAAATCTCCATTTATAATAAGAATAAACTTTATTCGGATGAACAGTAATGGCTCGATAGTTGAGTTTTTTGCGCCTAAGTAGTTTTTAGTCTTTTTAATCCCGTTCTTTGGTTCTGAGATAAAATAAAGAAATCTGTAGGGCAGCCAATATGAAGACTCTTGTTCACTTCAAAGCCTACTGTCTACTTGCCCAAGACTCCAGTTGTTAAGAGGCACTGATTAAGGTCACTGGCCTTACTCTTGCCATCCCTTTTGTTCAATTTTCCCACCATTACTAAATTAGGGAGGAATTGTGTTAGAAACGGTCAACAACGGAAAAACGACAAGACATGCAGATATATCCTATCAAACGAAGCTTATCATTTGCAGTTAGGTTCAATGGAACGCAGTAGCTTAGGCTAATTCAGAGATTTAAGATGAGCTAAAATCAGGTTTTCCGAACTAATGTATAAAAGACCACGTAACTAATACCTGGAGATTCAGAAGGTACTGCCCAGACTACTTTTGTATCTTGTGATTTGCACAGCATTATATCAGATCAATGATAAGGTTGTTCAACTTCATATGAAGCAGTACTTTTGCTAAAAAGCACCTGTACGCAATTAACGGGAATTGATTTTTGTGTGCAAGGAACAAATCACTCTGGTACCCTACCAGATCAAAAATGTAAGCAATTCCAATTGCAAGATGATCACAACACAACAGTTAAGCTAGGCGAAGGAAGAGGTTTGAGACATGGAGTTCAGATCATTCTCCTTTCTTCTCACGCTGATATTTCCCGGTCAGGTTGGCATAAATTAGGTTAGAAGATAATTAATCTCATTTTACGATTATAACATTGATTATTGGATGACAATAAATTCCACTGTCACTTAAGCCCTTCCTTCAACCACAGTAAAATCAAATACACTTCGTTTCAAGGGATAAAACTATGCTTGTCCTTCTCCAGCTGTTCGTGATTACCAAAAACTCTACTTGGAATAATGGTTGACGGTGCTGAAACCGTTGGGATCAACCAAAAGCTTGGACGATCACTTCCAGTTAGATTAAGAACTGCTAATTTACATTTTAGATTAGCTCATATGCAACAAAGTACATTTTTAGCGTAATGCAGAACAACCTTTGTAGTTGATATAGTTAAGTAACTCTTTAATTATCCATTAAAATAGTGAGACGAAGTAACGGTACTGACTTTTAATCAAGTAAGAAATAATTGTCGACTTATAAACAAAATAATAGATGGTAAGAGTATCGTTTCTTTTTGTGAAATCAGGTGGTGCATCGTATTCAACCCAGGACCGAAACCAAAAGTGAAACTACATGCTTTGCATACATTTCAGTGTGGCCAAAAATTCATCACATTTATGGGGGTTTCTCACCAGGCTCAAATAATTACAATAATCGTTGAATCCTCTTATATTTTTTTTACTTTTATGCTAAGCGTCCAGGAAATTATGAGTTTTACTCAGCCATGGTGCTGGAGTAATGCATGGGGGGTCTAGAGATCCTCCTTCTTTGAGATGTGAAGTTATAATCGTCGGTTTATGCTGGCTATGACTTACATGAGTTCCTTCATATTCTTATAAAAATCAATCAAGATAGAGGAAGAAAATCTTAAGTAAAAATATCAAATCATTTCAAGGTTTTAAATTCGAGTGAAATAAATGTATCCGAATTAAACAAGGTTGAAGTTAGGGAGATTGGTGAGATTTTACTGAGACAATTCGAAATTTTAAATATCTCCAATAAAGTAGATTACCGTGGGCAGAGAAAAAAACTGTTAACTCTAATGTGTCAGCCAAATGGATAAATCTTCCACGTCATTTTGTCTTCCCAAACCTGACTCCTCTCAAATATAAGATTCCCTATATCTCAATTACTTTCAGAGTTTCGTGAATAACTTCTTGAACTATTGAGTGCGTGTTCTCCATGTGCCCCTCTGGCTATGCCATTAGCTATGTAATTCGGTGTTGGCAAATCATGCTATGATAAAATTTAAGGAGTCAGAGTAACACTTTTTTTTTAATTCTTTGAATGTTTGCATGGCGGTGAAAATACATTGATCTCATTTTGCTTAACACCATGTAATTTTAGAAAGCCTTCATCCCATTCACTCCGAACTTCATCAGAGCAAATGAAAATATTCTTATACATATATATATATATATATATATATATATAAGTGTCTATAGAAACTGAGACAGAGACAAGGAGTGGGACTGGGAGTGAGACAGGGAGTGAGACAGGGAGTGAGACGGGGGGTGACACAGAGAGTGAGACAGAGAGTGGGACAGGGAGTGAGACAGGGAATGAGACAGAGACAGAAGCAGAGACAGAGAGAAAGAGCGCATTTGCTATGCTCTGATGAAGTCCTGAGTCAACGGAACGAAAGCTTTGCTTGATTAACAAAATAAATCACATGGTGTTAACCACAAACTGATTGAGATGACACCTTTTTTTTTAAGTTTTTCACTACCTTCGAATGACCTGTTATACTAAATGACGATTACCATACCACTATGTGTTTCATTCTGAATAAAAAATGTTTTAACCATGAATAGACGATGAACATTGTTCCCAGGAACAATTGCACCACTCTGAACATATACGTCGCAAAACCTAAACACCAGCTTCTTACAAGTGAACACTTTCCGATCTGAGTGCATCCTATTACGAATACTATATCTCTCACCAAACAAGAGAAATACGCAGTCGTTCATTGTTGTACGTATACCCTTCACCTTTTACTTTTGTGTTTATCCTGCTCATTTTTCTTCACCAAACTCCGCGTATGGCAAACATTGTTTATTGCCATGGGGAAAATTGTTAAAGATGCTGAGGTGGCACGACATATAAAGTTTCTCTTTGACTTTTTCCTGTAGAAATCATAATTTCCTTATTTCACTCTGGGTAACACCATGCATCACAAAGGGAGACGTCGTCTGGACGTGAAAAAGTTAAATCTTGTTAATTATCTCGTTTATATCCTCATTAGATTTTTATTATTCCGCTGAGGCTGACGCCAGATTGTTTTATACTGTGGTTAACATCAGCCGATTTTACTCGTCAAATGGGCGACGTCTGGACGCGAAATAGTTGATAAATCCTGTTCTTTAAAATAGTTGGTATGACGTTTCAGAAATCACATAAAATAAATAAAATTAGAATGAAATTGGTGATGTAAAAATAGCGATTAAACACGTGTCGAGGCCTTTGACAAAATACACGAATGGGTTTGTAACCAGCTAATCAAGAGTTGTCACCTTCTCACCCTTTCTTGCCTTCTCAAAATATAATAGCTGGAGCTAGTTGAATCTATAGTTACTGTGCGAAGTAAGAATTGAGGTATAACGAACTGAATCGAGGTGTACGATGCAGAAGGCTTACCAGGGTTATTAGGATTTGTGCTTTATTGCCTTTCATCTTTGTAACCACCATAAAAATTTCGGCCCCTGTATAACCTCCATGCAAATATTCTCTCGATTCGTTTCAAATTTAGCATAAGTTCCCACTTCAACAAGCTGCTATCTCCAGTCATATGTTTTTGCCTCAGAGTGACAGCTTAATATATCGGCATGGGTGATAAATTGGTTAACCTTTTTGCCGGGAAGGTTTGTAAATCTGCACGGTCATTTGGACAATACTGGTCTGAATTTAAGACATTGTGCTACTATCATAACTTGGACAATAAATTTTAAGAATTCGTTTTCTCATATTTCGAGGGGATTAATGCCTGTAATAACACTGACCGTTGTCAAGATAAATCTGTTTATGAGTGGTAAAGACATATGGCGCAGGAAGCCGAGGTTGCCAAATGCCCCGATGTTCAGTCACGAAAAACACTCTTGCTTAGCCGCTGTAGTAAATTCTGCTGTTTGAAAGTTCCCAAGACTACTTATTTTATTCATTTTCTTCAGAATTTGTCATAAAATTCTTAGGGTTCAAGTGCTAAATACAATGTCAAGGCCATAGCGAATGTTTTGATTATCATTATTTTCTCCCTCTGGATTAGCAGTTTTGCCCATGCACATTACTTGGCGTTGTTTTAGTATAAACTATAAACTCCTCATGTGCGTTATTCTACAGCTTTATAAAGATGGTTTGTTTTGCCGAGTTGGCAAAGAATACTGGGCATATTTTATGATTAAAAACAAAACACTAAATATTGAATGAGTAATGAATTGAATGATAAATTGTTATTGTCTCTGCGATCGTAGACAATAAATAATTGATCTGCACACGAGTGCAAAATCATTTTCTTCATAAATGTTACTAATACAAGTAGCTAAGCGTGTTTCAGGGCAATGCTTCTTGCCTGTGTGGGGTACAAATTTCCATTTTCGTATTGGCGGCATCTCGCAAACGAAAGCCGGAAAGGGCTAAAAATTTGGTTTAGCGCTATTTTCACAACAAGAAAGCAGCATTCAGTGATGCGGCTCGTCAACGGAGTATGAAGATGTTTCCGACATGATTTTTACTGATGCTTTTTAATGCAGTGTGTTACCACAGTAAAATTTCAATAAAAAATGTTTGCACGTGTCATTTGACACATCAATTATTTGTCCAACCTAATATCGTCTTCAGATTGCCTGCCAGTATCAGCAAAATACCTCACCTACGAAACGTTTTCAGCCTATCATTGCATTCTTTCGGATCTTTTCTGTAACCTAGTCCGACAAAAGTACGTTGTACAGTAGATTTAACTTTGAACTGTTGTCGACTGACCACGATAACGCTGTGCAGAGTTGCTATTTTCAATTTAAAATTTTAATTTCAGACAAACAAACTGAAATGGCCTCAAAAAATTCCCAGACGAACTTTTTGGCCGGTTAAGACGTTGGATCAATGGGTGAACTCGGACAGACATGATGAAATCGACAATATTGACGTCATTTGTGCGCTCCGTTCTTCCTTTTTAAATGCGAAAACTATTTAACTCCGGCTGACGCCCGACAATTTTTCTCGTCAAGAGAAACATCCTACCGGGAAACTGATATAACCTAGCTTACTCTTTTCCAAAAGGAACAGTCCTTTATTATATTATTCTGGCCCTCGCCGGGCGATGTTGCTGGTCAAGGAGAGACACCCTGCCGGGAAAGGATTAAAACGTTAAAATGATGATGAAATTGTTACTGCCCGCCGAAAGATTTAGCAAGTAGCATGAGGAATGGAAATAAGAGCTACTTTACTTAATAAATCAACTTATGCTGGTAAAACTCATTAATAGTTCATGAAGAAAATTTAAAAGAAATTGATGCTTAATCAGTGTATTTAAATGCGATGCAACCACTAGTAGGTGTATTACATGCACATATCAGTTCTGTCTCAACTCAGAAACACTCAAATTGAGCTTTTATCGAGTTGAAATAACTTCCAAGTCATCGTTTCGCAAGTACTTTACAACATTCGCGTCGGTTTTATATCAGGCATACAATCACTTGCCTTCGGCTCGTCTTCGTATATCCGATACAACACCACCGCTTATCTTGTAAATGGTACAAAGGCCATAAAGGGATTTAGGACAAATATCCAAACGTTCTTGCAATACGGTTGAACATTGCTGTGAAAATAATTATGGCAAGTTTTGGTTATTTTAGTGTTTGGTTTCTTCAGTCCAACCACTTCAAAATTTTCAACTTTTTTGTTGTTGGAAAAAAGTGCTAAAAATGCAATTCTTCAACTTTTTTAATTACAAGTTGCTAACAAAATCTTATACATTATTGTTTTCCTGAACGAAATATACAAAAAAGCAACGGAATAAAGATTCAAATATTGCCATGTTTGTCGCTCGAGTAAATTGAGCAAGAAATCACTAAAAACTCTTTACAACGGCTTAAAAAATGAATAAAGCTATTACAGTATAGTAAAATATGTTTTCTATTTCGTAACTCAAACACTCGCACACTTCTATCATGGAGATATAATGACAAACTCTGAAGAATTGTTCTGCATTCTCGTTGCTCTGTGTATCGATCACATTGTAAGGTTTTACTAGAACACGGATCAACCCCAAATGTCCCAGCACACAAACGAACAATTTAGCATACATCTATTCAAATTACAAAATTACGACAAAAGAATACATGCGACTTACCTCTTGTGTTTTCCCACGCTTACGATTATTTTATCTTTAAGTAATCTACTGAAAATTCTATATGGTACGTAAGAAAATCCATTTTATCAACTCAGTTTAATCATTAGCTTTAAATAAAACTGGTATTGACATGCATCAGTTTTTGAAATGTCAAGGTTTCCGTACCTTGTTCCCCAAGAAGAACACCAGAAAGTACGCTTACACAGATTCTGGTGATCAGTTTATTCTTATCCGGAAATTCTTACAAATAATGGGAAAGTCTGATACAGTGTGCTCCAGGAATATTTTAAAACTCAAGGATTTGCTAATTAATGCGAGATATAAGGCAGGAAAAACGTGCAGGAAATTATCCAGAGATAAGGAAACATGCATCAAAAATCCAGATTAGATCTTGTAAAAATATGGGCACTTTTATAGGCACGAAACATTTAAGCAGTTTTACACAATGGCAAAACGGACCAATAAAGATCGGTATTGAATGTTTTTAGTAATAAACATAAGCTTGAAAAGTTGGAAATAAAACTTCTTATGTTAAACCAAGAAGTTGAAAAAATTTTAAGCTAAAGATAAGATAATCTGAATAATCAACCAATCTCCTAATTGTATATTTAGTCATGTATCGCATAAGTTCTTAACCAATTTTCCGTGTCATTTACAACTATAAACCTCAGTAGTTTTCCATTCAAACTTGTATGTGTTTAGTAACGAAGAATGGTACTTGAATCAAGCCAAGACGTAAATATCAGTCTAATTATAACAAATTAGGTGTGAATAAGAGACTTTTAAATGTCTGAGGACCTACTCATACGGTCGCGGTTATTCAAAAGGCGATTAACTTAATCTTAGATCAGTGAAAATTTTCCGAACAAAATTGCCGGTAAACTTCTGAGGATAGTGAGAATTTCTTACCGAGATTTTGAGTGGGTTAAGAAAGGTTTCTTGCAGTGAAATTTGTGCTGGACTGGTGAACGGAACTATGTTAGGAAATTGGCTCGTAGTTCTTGCTTAGTACGGTACGTTTTCTGACGCATTGGACAGTGGAGAAGAGCACGCCCAGTAGGTGAATCGGTTTACCCAAGCAAGACCTCATCGTACTTTTAAAATTTGTCGATCACAGAATGAGAAAGTGTGATGTTCATCTTTGTTAGTAACATATCCTACATGAGAGTGTTGACATAGACATCAAAAACCAAAAACTAGAGTATCTGAAAAACGAGGCTGGGTCGAATTATTTTTAATGTTATTTGACTCTATTTTCTCCAACCCCACGAATACCGCTCACCGGTGTGTGACGGAAACGTTTGCTATTTTGAACCACTTCCTGTTCGAATTTCGAATTCAAACCAAGTTTCAAGAAATCGTCATCAAAAGCTAAGTCAGAAAAGTGATTTCTCGCTTGCATAATATGTCACGGTTTGTTGCTGTGCAACGAACTGTGACATGAAGTTAAGCAAAAGTTTTTGACTCATAATGAGTTAAGGCATCAAACTGGACCAGAGTGTCGAAACGTTGGGTCATGAACGGTAGCTTTGTAAACTTGGTTAAAAGTTTTCAGGCCAGACTAGTTCCAAACTTTGTCAGATTCTTCACCTAGCAGCGTTGGGAAATTTTTCGTTTATCAGAAGTTTTTGGTCATGGTGGTTCTTTTCCCAGAAGTTTTAATCATTCAATAACACATATTTCTGGTTTAAATACTAAATATAAAAAAATTTACTACTCTCAGCAAATGCTTCTTCCTTCGTTATATGGATACGATTGCTTATTTGTCCAATTCTCTTTCGATAACATTCCACGTACATCTGTCTCTTGCTAATAAGGAGATTTAGCTCCATGTTTGCGAACTCCGACAAACACCAGAATTGGCCATATCACTGTTCTTTTCCGGCCATTCACTTACTGAAAGACTTACATAGCTAAATCACTTCACATATAATTAAAATTAAATTATAGTTAAATCGAATTTTTCTAGTATCATATAACCTAGTAAAACTATCTGAAAAATCAAGCTAGTAAATTGAACTCCCATCTTTGATCTTTTTTCTTTTACTCTCTCAAGTGGAAAGTGATAACTAGAGCGACACTAGTCTTGGCTTTGCCGCCGCACTCATCCACGCGAGAGCTCATAAGAATTGCGTTTATAATTAGTGCCCTTTTTTGTCTTACGAACTCTTTTCCCCATTTATAGGATCGAATTGAATTTTAATAATAGTGCTTCTGTCTTACCATATGGAGTGGCTAAAATTTACATTTTTGGTCCCAAATAATTCAGCAAGGATAGAGTTATAGCGTTTTTATTGTGACTCTGTTGTTCTTAAATTTGCAGTTGTTTGTTATCCAAGATGCATGAATGGAGGAACCTGCGCTCAAAACAACAAATGTATTTGTTCTTATTGGTACGATGGACATCGTTGTCAGACGCGTAAGTAGTTCGATGAATTGTAAAAAAAAGGATGGATTTCAAGGAAAAATACCAGTGTCAGACTTGACTTTTGGCACGCCTCTTCCTCAATGCAAACTTGAAGAAAAAAACGATGCCAACGACGCTATGATGATAATCAACGCGGTAAATTTGTAATAGGTTCTGCGATAATTCTATCCCTTTTTAATATTCATATAAAAATGTTCTACGACATTGCAATTTTACGCCAGGGAACATCTGCCTCCTGAACACCACTCGCTACGCTATTCTTAACCTGAGAATTTCAGTCCACTAAAACCACGATAAAATTGCCAAAACATCTGCAGTTGTGACAGTTATGATTCAATGTAAATGCCTGGTAATGCATTTCAGTAACGTCTCCGAGGGTGAATTTTCGAAATTTGTATCATGCCATCGGGTCTTCTCGCAATGGTTGCAATACTTACAATATTGCTCTACTGTTCTTAGATGTTGGAAATATCCACAAATTTAGTAAGGTGAGGAAACGAACACTTCACGTAACTCAACTAAAGGATGACAAAAAAATCGTGTCCTCACCCTACTAAAAGACAACGTAGGCTGGAAACAGCGAAGATGTGACTTTGGCGTGTGAAGGGTTTCACGGGACAGGTCTTTGCGACATCCCATGTGTTTATAAATTTGCATCGTATGTTTTGAGATTTGCGCATTCGCGTATCAATCCACATCACAGTGCGTCGCAGCACTAATACGTGAATTTGTACAATCCTCAATCCCAGTAATATGGGAATTTGGTCTTCGAGAAATCGGTGAGCCGTTTCCCAGAAACAAAAATCAGACGTATTGATACATGCGAAAAAGTCGAGGGACGTAATTTGGTCATCTGTGTTCATATTTGCCCACCCTGTGATCTTGTAAAATGCAGGGAATACCAAACAACATTTTTATCCGAGGAAACAGGATATGGGTGAGAAGGGAAAACAAACAATCAAGATAGACATTGATTGAACGATCAAGAAATAAGCAGGGGATATCCATTATTAAGAAAAATTCTTTATGCAAAAAAGATAGGAAGAACGGATTTTATACTCAGTCACAAATTTTAAATGTAACCATGTTTAAAAAAAACTATCAAAATTTATGAATAAACCAGTGAATATAGGTTTACAAAAAATTGAAGTGGTAACACCATCAGAGTCTTCAATTTAGACACTGAGAAAGGGAGTTTGGAGTTGAACCTCCGTTCACCAGATAACCAATAATCTAGGAAATGACTAACGCAGTCACACGAGCAAAAAACGACGAATAAATCATCGATATAGCGACGAAAAAAGAAATGTTCCTTTGAATTCAATTGAGCAGTTGGCTAGTTATCTACGCTTTTGGGGAGCTAAGAAAATGTTAGTTAAGAGAGGCGATCCCATGGTCACACCATGAAAAATGACAATTTGTTTCTTATACACTCTTTGTCGATTTCATTCCCTAAATGTCCATGCAAAGTTAGCAACACCAAGAATCGGGTAAGGAGAGATTTGATGCAAAAAGGACATCATATTAAAGATGGGTCTAGACTTGACGTTTGGGGGAGGCAAAGTGTGGAGTTTTTAGGATTTTAGTCCAATATTTAAGAATTCGTGGTGGAGTAAAGGGTCGCAGGAAAATTATCCCTTTGGCCCCCTTTGATCCGCCCGTGTGAGATGTTTTTCAGCTTATAACAAAAGGCCTGTTGCCATCATTTAACAAATCGTGTATTAAGACAAGTATTTGTTTCCTTGGCATAGTAAAAACGCGACATGCTGTGAAAGGTGTATATAATTATCATAGACATGATTTGCTGAAGACGCGAATGTCTTAGGACAAAGCTGTGAAATACATATTTCTATCCCGATGCCAATGGGTTTTTTTTTAATTTTAGCTCTGTGTAACCCCCAGTGTAAAAATGGTGGGAAATGCGTTGCCCCCAATCAATGTGTTTGTTCATCTGGGTATTTTGGTGACTCGTGCGAAAGAAGGTAAGTTAATGGCTTGACTTTCATGAAATTTATTTATTTATTTATTTATTTATTTATTTATTTATTTATTTATTTATTTATTTATTTATTTATTTATTTATT
>JBAHVQ010175342.1:0-17594 GCA_036872915.1 Nanipora kamurai
TATATATATATTTCCAGGGTTGAGCTGAGAATGGTGATAGGTTGAGGTTAAACAGATTGATGTAAGATATAACTTGACTTGCCTTATAATATCTGAAAAAGTCAAAATTAACACAAATAAGATTGCAAGTGGTGTGGATTAAAGTAACCTCCTATTGGTAATTGGCAGGTAATTCAGGTTGGTAGAGCCTTGCTTGTGGTCTGTAATGCAAAAGAGCACCTGTGTTTCTGCTCCTTCTCCCTACCACTTCCTGCAGACAGCTAGTCCACTGGAGCAGAGTCACAGCAGAGTTCCATCCTGAACCAGTCCACCTATACATAAGCTCTTTTACATTTTGGTATATTGTGGAACAACAATCAAGTTGCCTTCCATGTGGGAGTCCTTTCTGTCTTCAATTAATTTATCACACAATTCAATTATGGTACATACTAAGTTACCAGACTGACAAAAAAGACCTTAAAGGTTAGTTAAAATTGTGATTGGTTTCACTTCATACATTTTCAATAAATTTGATGAAACCCTGTATCAGTCTTTAATAGGCCTTATAAATGATTATGTCAGCCTACCTAATTTCACCACCACACCTTGTTCATATGCATTCCCTTACAACTTCCCATTCATTTTAGCCTCTCTGGGAACTCATTGATGAGAAACTTAGTATCCTATTGGTCTGTGCTACAATAGTTTGTTCCTTGATAGTAAGGCTTGATGGTGAAATTGATGAGGATGACATCATGTACAGTATAAGGCCTATTTGGAATAACCATGTAAGCTAAACCACACTGTTCTTCTCAGAGATCCATCCCTCATGGGTCTTGTGTTACTGAAGTACCAGAGTACCCAGGAAAAACTTGGGAGTCAAACTGGACAACACTCTCCTCACATGTGACTAAGGTAACTTTAACCAGAAAACTGCATGGCCCCTAGTCATGAAGATAGGAGACCTGCATTACCACTGTGCTACCAACATCCCTTACTTAACCAACACCCCAATATTTTCATAGCAAAAATGCAATTTTATTTAAGCAAGGTAGCATCACTCAGGCAATATGCTGCTTTCCAGGATGGGTGGCATTTTAACTAATTAAATAATAGTAAATAAATATTACAGTCCATAAAATCCTATCATACAGTATTTAAAATTATTACAATTTAAAGTTAACTGATTAATTAAGACTAAAGTTAAAATTAAAATATTTCTTTTTATACAGTTTTTTAAAAGAATCTAATGTATCTGATTTCCTTATCTAATGCATTCCAAACCTAATTGCACATAGATATGTTGTTGTACTCTTAGGCCAATTTGTTTTAAGTTCTGATAGACAAAGGCTATCTTTTGATCTCGTATTCTAGTTATGGTATATAGATCTGACTGAGGTTGGAATATAAAACACAACTCTAAAGGAAGTAAATTATGAAATGATTTATACATAAAGATTGCCCAGTGGAAATCCCTTCTAGATGTGAAATTACCTTGTATAGGTCTTGAAATGTCAAATTCTTAGACAAATGCATGCTGCTGAGAAGATGGTCTGGAAAACAATGGTTTCATTTAAGGTACTGTACATTTTCACACTGCAACTAATCAGGCCAATTTCAAACTTGACCACATGTCAAGGTGAGAAGTAGTAAGCAGAATGTTCCATGGACCCAACTTTACCTGTTTTTTATTAAATATCATGCACCTAAACCAGACCAATCGCAGTGTGTAAATGTACCCTTACGTGTACAGTAGAACATGAGACAAGCTCGGTCCTCTAGCACCTTCAGCACCACTGGAGAACAACTAAGTTATTGTTGATAGGGTTGTCCGTTGCACTAGAAAAATACTTGGTTAAGAGTCAAACTGAACATAATCCTTAGTGTTTGCATTCTAACTATACTTCTGAAAGCCCTGTCTGAGAAGTAACTGCTTGCGGAACCTAAAACTGAGAGAAATTCATCCTTAGTGGTTCAAATATTCTTGGACAAACAAACCCAAGGCCAAGGCAAAGGGAATCATTCTACTTTATTCTAACTACTTTTGGCTTTGGGAAAATTTAAGGTTTTTACATCAGTTACTACTATTTTAAACGTTTGAAGCTGACAAGAAATATCACAACACCATATCAAAGTTCAACAAGAGTAAAAGAATACTTACTGAAAGATACAGAGGACAATGTCTACCTCGCCTTTGCTTTCGCTGCCTTCAGCATGGTTGTTGTCTCTTCCGCCACGCGTTGCAGTGAACTATTAGTGCGGTGAACTTTGATTTTCCTTCCGATACCAGACGTATTTCGTTGGGTTAAGTGGAAGCACTCGCCCGTTCAGACATTTAAGTTTTTAAACGACACACACAGACCTATCTCTCTGGTTATGTGTCAACGTGATTCGAATTGGGCGTTAAAAACCGCCACATACGCACGTGACTTTTGAGGCCTCCGCCTCGCGACGCACGAGTGTACGAGTGAGACGCGAGGGACATACGAGGGACAAACGAGGGACGTACATAGGATAAAAGAAACTATAATGTTTCGTAATATGAAATAGACCCACTATCGACTGTGAACTCACTAATCGTCATCTGTGCAACTCACAAGCGTATTGTGAAACGATAAATTCACATTTTTAATTTATCGTTTCATATTACCCTTGGGATGATTCGAAAATACAAGCGTATTATCAGTGTCAAAAAACGTTGCTGGCTGAAGAATTATTAGCTCTGAAAATGTTGTGATATAACAACGAAACGTTAGATTCTATTAAACTTTTAATGTTTTGCCATTGTTTCGCAGTCTGTGCTGGGTACTAATGTTCCTGGTAAAATTAAAATTCTCGCCTGGTCGATCTCTGGCTGATGTAAAAATAAAATACAATAAAAAGTAAAGATAAATGAAAGAAAAAGTAAACTTTATATTTTATTTTATTTCAGTCTTCAATAATTTAATTTTAAAAATAAAATAAAAAGTTGGCGAGTGTTGGCGTGAGCCTTAAAACAACTCACGTCTTGAAATGACTGCACCCAATAAGGTTTAGTGAACGAAAATATAAGAAGCCAACTCATGGTTATCGCAAATTTATAATATAACTTTACTTTTTCAACCTTTCGCACAATGGAATAAATTGAATAGAATAAAACAGAATAAAATAGAAATAAATAGAATAGAATATATTCGATAATACACTTTTGGAACAGAACAAGTCAGACAACTTCCGCTTGTGGGTATTTTTTGATCGGACTTCCGGTTGCTTTGCATGCTTTGGACAGGCTGCGCTCCTGATTTCACAAGTAGCCCACAGGTAGTCACGCAGAACTGTACCTTGCCAAAAATTCGTTAGTTTTTATCTCTCCTAATTGTAATGAAACTTGATGAGAAAGTTGCTATCGTGACAGGTGGTTGTCAAGGAATCGGAAGAGGAATTGTCTCCGCTTTACTTCAAAGTGGAGCTAAGGTACCAACGTGCAAAGTGATTTATTACTGTACCTTATAATGACTATTTCCTTCCCAAACGGCTTCTTCTGACTCTCGAGCAATCGAAGTCATGTTCGGGAAGGAAAATGTTTGAAATTGTCTGTTGGATTTTAATACAAATATACTGTAACAATTCTATTTCAGAACCATCCTCCGGGTATTATGAAACGATAAATTCACAATTAACCTACACTGCTGAAGTCAACTGAAAAAGTTGACTCGATACAGGAATATTTATATCATATGACTCTTAGTGTTATTGTAAATAGAATCCTTTATTGTAATTAGATCTATCCTGTAACTTTAACCTTTTAATAGCAATAGTCATAGTTTTAACTCATATCTCGTACTGAAGATGGCATAAGGTTGCCGAAACATGTCTACAATAAAAAAAATTTGTCGTCTTTTTAAAGTGTGTTATTACTCTCATGCTATCAAGAAAGTATGGCTACTTTCACATACCATTGCAGTCCTTCATTTGATTGGTCAAGAACTGATCCAGAGAAAAATTGACTGGCACAAATTAATTAGGTGTTACAAGCAATACCCCCAAAACCTTAATAGAGATTGTTAGGGCATGCCTATTTAGCCATGTGAAGATGCCTAGTAGGTAGTTGAGGAGAATTAGTCAGGAAGTAAACAACCATGCCAGACTTAAATAGATTGCATGATTTAAGCAGGTAAACTTTAACCCTTTAACACCCAGGGTTCATCCCTGCAATGAGAAAAATGGTCTGCCATTAGCCAGAGAAAAATACCATACTAAAGTGTGCCCTTGCACCTTCATAGGTTAATTTAATGATTGTAATTATTCTACTGGATGAACTCACCCAAATGACAATCTATAATGAAAATCTGACTGATAGAAGAGCACCAGTTGCATTGGCCTTAGTCCACAACTAGCATTGTTTAAACCATTTCACTCATGGAATATTTGACTGACAATTAACAACTAAAGTTACTTTTAAGCAACCTGTAGGACATGTGATGGACATCAAATAAAAATATTGTTTATTTTACAATCAAATAAATGTTTGTATAATTATAATGATCCTTTAAAAAAATAAATGTTTAGAAATATTTTGTTTAATAGTAACTACTGGCCATGGGTACACTCTAGAATTTCACTCAATTGGCTAACTTCAAAAGATTTTACTCAACAAAGAGAGACATTCAGCTGTCAAATGGTTAACTATATAACATATTGCCAGAAAAAATGTCCTGGTTTCATAGTTTTTGAAAAACTTTTACTACAGTGATTTCTTTCCTTTGCCAATGGTATTTCTTCACAAAGCTGTCAACCCCTTAAATACTCTCACTGGGAATTAGGTTGTTGGTGATAGCTCATTTGCAAGATAGTCAAAGTACTTTTCATACTTCAGCTTACTCTGAGTTATTTAATTTTAATTAAAAACATTTAAACAGTTATTGTAAGACATCCAGTATATTTTGTATTTTAAGGTGGCAATTCTTGATGTAAATGATGCTAAAGGTAAAACACTGAAAGAGACATTAGAACAGCAGTTTGGGGAAGGAAAAGTAGTGTACAGCCACTGTGATGTTGCTGACAATAACCAGCTTAAAGGTAATCAATTTTATACCTGGTTATAAATCTAACCTGTGAATTGTAATGTTATAATGTTGAAATGGTTGAAGGAAGAGTTATACCAGAAGTATTTTACTAAATAAAATGTGCTGAAATAAGATTGAGTAGGATTTCAATGGCTGGAACCTTAAATTACACCACGATGGCTTCCTAATAAATGTTTCAGCAAAAGAAAGGTGCCAGCAAAGCATTTTATCACTTTAACCCATTCCTACCTAAGATGTCTCTTTTTTATCCAATTCTATTCTGACTTGTGCCAGATGATATTATTCTCAGTATTAACTGATCGTATTAGCAGAGATGACAAATACTACTGGTCATCACCAAACATTAGACTGTATTGCATTACAGACTATGTTGAGATTGTATGCATGACAGTAGTTATTAAATGTTTGTTACATATTGCAGTTTGTTGAGTTGACGTGTGTTATACTCTCACCGTTACCAGTTTTCCTAGTAACTTACAACTTGCATCATCACCTTTTAGGCATAGGCTGTAATACTACAATACATATGATAAAATAATGTACCACCATGTGATCAAAAATTACAGCACCACACCTTGAGGGGGAAGTGGATATTAATATTGGTGATGCATTTATCCCATACCATCATACAATGTCAAGGGTTCATATCACTGAAAAAGATTATCATTTTTAACCAAACTGTATAGTGCACTGTGGTCCGAAGAAGTGTCATTTATTTTAATTTTTTATATGAACTTTTTAATAATTCAACACTTTAATATACACAATTTTTTACTACCAGGATTTGGTGAATTTACCATTTTATATACTATGTAAAGTTTGTGGAACACCATGTTTTATTTTTATCACTATAAAAAATATAAAAAAAGCAAAAAAAGCATGGTGTTTTGCAAACTTTATATAGTATATCCAATTATCAAAAACCATAGCCAGCCAATAATTTGAAAAAATATAAAACAAAACATACACCGAGTAAAATCATCTTGTAAAACTCAAGATATGAGTAAAAAACAAGAGAGAATGTATAAATGGTAATATTTCAAATTCATTGCAAATTCTTCATCAGACCAAGTGACTTGGTCTGATGATGAATTTGCAATAAATGTTTTTATATATCCAATTATCATCATGCAAAACTTCAAAGGATTGAATTTACCATTTTCCTGATCATTTTGAAAAGTAAATATTTACACACTGTCAGCTATTGTAAATGAAATTGATCATGAGGGTGTATTTGACTGATTGAGTACCTGTGACAGTGTGGTATGTAAAGTAATCAGAATATATGTAATGATAAACTGACTTTCTTTGGTCCTTGCTCAGGAATTACAGTGGAGCAGCTCTTTTATGCTCTTGATCTCTACTTTATTGTTCAGAGGTGTTTGAAAACATAAAGAAAAGATTTGGTGGACTGGATATAATTGTAAACAATGCAGGAATTTCTGAAAACCATGAGTGTGATAAAATGTTGGATATAAATCTGGTAGGTTTGTAACTTAAAATACAGTATTGTACATAATTATATGACTGAACAGAAAAATTCAACCACCTTAGCCATTTGTAGTGGGGAGAGGTTATATAACTGCCACAGTTGTCCTTGATATTAACCATAATGGTTATTTGGACAAGTGGTGTTTTCAATGAAATACTAAATATGAATTTAAAATTTGAATAGTGTAGACCAATTGCATATTAATAGCAGAATACCAGTACATCATTATACATGCATAGCCTCAACGTCATTCTTTTGAATTCTATTTAGAAAAATATGAAAGCTCAGCACAATTGGTGGACATGAATTGGATTCAAAAGAATTATGTTGAGGCTATGCATGTATAATGATGCATTGTGGTATAAATATTTATGCAATCAGTTTATATAATTTTGAAAATACAAATAAAGAAAATTTTGTTCAATTAGGTCTAAAGAAAGAGGTCACTAAAGCGAGCTGTAAACGTGATCAAAAACTGTTGACAGGGTGTTGTATTATCAACAAACCTGAGTGTTAATGTCCTTCAATTTGAAGGCAGTGGCAGACATCACTAAGTAGTGTATTATTTTCTAAAATATAGCTGTTTTTATGTCATATTTATGTCAAAAATCGATCAAATGAAGAACGTCGTGATTAGCCTAAGTTCTTTTTTTGACAGAAGACCTATTCAAATTATGTTATTTATTTGTCATTAAGGGCCTGTTATTACTTTGTAAATGATCATGCACCAGCAGTTGCATTTATGGAAGGCCTTCATTTTCAAATGCCTAGGTTTTTTATGCAAGCCAAGGCAAACGTGCCAACTCTTCTGCTTCACAGGGTAAACTTCCACTTCTAAGTTGAAATCTGTGCACTCCCACAGACTTGCAAAAATCTCCTGGTTCAAATATTGCAGATTATATTTGACAGTTTTTGTCTATCTGTGACCATATGGCTGAAGAGTTCGAGGATTATAGACTCAAATGGGCAGTTGCAATCATCCTAGTTCTCTGTTTTCTTAGAAAGCTGTCATTAATGGAACCTTGTTTGGCATTGAGATGATGGACAAGAATTCTGGGAATAATGGTGGTGTAATTATTAACATGGCTTCATTGTCTGGTAAGTGAATTGTTCACAAAATCATTGGTTGAAATCTGTGGTGTTGTAAAAGGAAGGAATTTATTTTAATACTATAACTGGAAGGAAACTAACGATAAAATTTACCTGCTGCCAAGGGTACAAAGCAAAGTATTAGATTTAATGCAGTAATGGGTTTTTTTTTTCTGAGATCACTTTGTAATACTATAGACGCCAAGGAAATTTTGAGAAGCCTTTGTTAAAACTGTATAATGTTCTCTGGTACATTACAAAAGTGAGCATTAGATATAATTAATACCGATTAAGATATTTTGAGACTTTAGAAAGCACGACTAACCATTATGATGTCTAGTGTTTAAGAGAAAAAGAATCATGAAGATTGAAATAATCTAGTTCAGGTTTGATTGTAGAAAAACCACAACCATACATTGGAAACATTCCTGTGGCGTTAACTAATGACCAGACTGCTTCGCGAGTCTACAGATAACCAGGCTGCTTTGTTACCACGAGCGTTTATCAGCCACTTTGATTTTTACTGCAACATGTTCCGGCGACCAACTCGACGGATATAAATCGTCTTTTAAACTTTTGCCTATATATAAACTATTTTGAAGACTGAAATTGCGCAGCTCCTCCAGTTTCAAGCTTATGAATTCTGAAAACTCTTCTGAGTTGATAGGCTTGAAGAGCATGGGCAATTTCAGTCTACATACACCAAGCTACCATATGCTGCACAAAATCTGCCAATATATTTAATTTATTGAAGGATTCTAATGTTCCGAGCGTATACCGTCTCACAATGGTTAGACTCGTCATCCGATACAATACGCATTCGAACCAATCATGTCCTGGTTTGTCTAGCGCATGACTTACAAAAAAAACTTTGTTCCTGTGACTGTTAATATAGTAAAAACAGCAACCCTTCTGTAAGAACCAACAATTTAAGTACCTGCAGCCTAAATTGTAGCATTTATAAAATAGGAAGCTCATACTCAGATCAGTCACCCCTGATTGAAGGCACAAGACAGTGTCGAAACGTTGGGTAAAACCATGATCCCCTAACATGCAAGAACCTGTTCAGCCTCAAAAAGTCAAACAGATTCTTACTTGAACGGTTTCCTAACGCAGCCAGGTACATAATAACCAGACATGGTTTAACGCTACTCTGGCTTAAAAAGTTTTGAACGTAACTTACAAAGCTGCCGTTTATGACCCAACGTTTCGACACTCCTGTCTGGTGTCTTCATCAGAAGCGATTGATCTGAACATGAGGTCCCTAACTACTGATGGCGTTATCTATTAATGAGGTGCAAATGTTTATAAAATAAAATAAAAAATTCCACAATGCAATGTCTGCTTTGTGATAAGCAGCCCTTCTGCCCAACTTCGAAGTGGCCAATGGAGCGGGGACCCTATTGATATGCCATGCTTCCGCGAAGTTTGGTCTGGCCGATGTACTCCTGATTACAATCCTTACACGGGATAGAATAAATCACGTCTTTAATAGGTTCCGTAGTTCCTTAAATCAACGGAACAATCGCAAAACCCATCATAGAATTTTCATTCTCAGTGTTTCGTGGCCGAACTGGATTTAAGCAGTTTTTTTAAGAAATCGTTAGAATAGCTGTTCGCCTTCAGCTGTTAGTTTTTATATGGAATTTTAAAGCTAAAACGCCTAGAAAACTGGTTAATGTGACTGTCATGATTTTGATATAATTTTGGCATACAATTTCCTCAATTGAGCATATTTCTAAAGCATAGTATGTGTTTATGACACAGGAGCGGGGGACAATACCCATACTACATGCTGAACACTAGTCTGGTTCATGTGGGAGCCTGGTATGTATCGGACGACCGACGAACGTTCGTCAAGCTCGTTCTCTCAGAAAAAGGATTTCTGAGCCCTGGACGGGAATCGAACCCGCAACCTTCTGATGACCGCTCTAACCATTGAGCTACCACGACTCAGATGGTGAGCAGGGGTGCAGGTTCGTCATATATACTGCCTAAGCGTAAGTCACGTGTTCGGCATTTAGTATTTCCGTCACTATTATGATATCGTGACTTCCATTTAGGCAGCAAATATGACGAACCTGCACCTTAGCTCACCATCTGAGTCCCGGTAGCTCAATGGTTCGTCTCACCGGTCATCAGAAGGTTGCGGGTTCGATTCCCGTCTAGGGCTCAGAAATCGTTTTTCTGAGGAAACGAGCTTGACGAACGTTGGCTGGTCGTCGGACAACACCCATGTTAAGCACTTTGCCCCTTAAAAATATAATAACCTATTCAAGAACCTATTCACGCCGACTTGGAAAAAAATGTAGGCTCTTGCATGAGGTGTTCTGCTTTGGCCTCTAACACTCCACACTCGGCCAACTGCAACGCAAGACTCACTCTCTGCGAAAGACGTTTCTTTCTACAACACTGCCTTACTAAATAATTTCTATTTGCCCCGTTGCATCCATGAGTGACCCCTGTAATTGGTAGGTAGCAGCCCTGGTTCAATTGGCTGTCAAAAATGTCGCGTAACGTTAAAAATGGATAAAGTTATCGAGTTTTTAAATTTTTAATGACGTTAATGCTATGTCAGGGTACTATGCCACTAGTGGAAAAAAATTTGTATAATCCACGCATTCAATATCTTGGTTATTCCAGGAATCTGTACTCCCTGCCGGAAAGGAAAGGTTAGCAGCTGAAATGAATTGTCCGTGGCACTATTGCATAGCAACCGAGTACATCCCGACATCCTTAACCAGTATTGCCTTTTTGGTTTTTCTAGGAATAATACCCCTCACTATTACCCCTATATATTCAGCTACCAAAGCCGGCGTGGTTACATTTACAAGATGTTTCAAGGTTTGTTGTCATTTTGCGTTACTTTAACATAACTTGAAAGAAGAAGACATGTAAAACCAGTTCAACTGCAGCATCGACGACAACCCAACTACAACAACCATGGGCGAAACTTGAGGGGGTTGTGGGCGAGGTCACGACGTTTGCCCTTTTCGTGAGAAGTCTCACATGTGCCCGGTTAGCAACTGTATTTTGCCCCCATTCCTCAGAGCTACGAGGATTTACAACATTCGACATGGCGAAAATCGTCCTGACGATGCCTTTCTATTTCGGTTCCCTCCGACCTCAGCCATTCAAAATTCCTGGTCGCGCCCGTGAAAACAACATCTTAATAGTAACTTCTTGTCAAGCTATGACACTTCAAATGGTTTTTGAGTTCAGAGGAGGAATGGAACCAGTAACTTGATCGAGGATGAATGCTCTGATGGTCAAATTGTTGCGCCTACAGCTCTCGGACTTCGATGCTAAGTTCTCGTATAGGAATAATACTCCTATCAAAAATCCCGCGAGAACCACACCCATTCGGGCAGGAAGGCTCGGTAAAATCTTGCTTCTTGCGGAATTCTTGGTACGCGTATAGGCCCAAGCAGGTCTAAGTGTGAGCAGATTTTTTTGTCAATGCCTTCTTTGTCGATTTGAGTGATGAATAAGAGATATTCAAATTCTAACTTTCTGAAACAGGCTGCGGCTCATTCCCAAGGCGTTAGAGTCAACTGTATTTGCCCTGGGTTTGTTGCCGAAACGGAGATGGTAAAAGAAGCATGTGCAGAGTTTCCAGGAATTGTCGATAAGCTGTTAAAGAATGTCGGAACTATCTCGTAAGTATTGTGACGGATTGTTCAACGCTCACTATATAGCTCTTGGTCGTTACAATTGTTGCAGGATTTTCATGCTATCAGTGAGCGGAGGCGCAACTGCCTTCCTACCTTTTGCAATCGAACATGTTTGTTCTATCCATATCGTTTTCCCCTGTTCTAAGAACCATGAACCGTTGTTGTTTTATCAACACTGAACAATCAGACGACCGACGAACGTTCGTCGAGTTCGTGCCCTTAGACAAACGACTTCTGAGTCCTAGACGGGAATCGAACCTGGTGACCGGTCATCAGAAGGTTGCAGGGTCGATCCCCGTTTAGGGCTCAGAAATCGTTTTTCTGAGAAAACGAGCTTGACAAACGTTTGTTGTTGTCTGATATGTACCAAGCTCCCACATGAACTAGATTAGTGTTCAACATTCAGCAGTACTGAACAATGTTGTTGAAACAATGGAGAACGTCTCTGTTGGTTCGTCATAACAGTGTCGTTGCAACAATATTGTAATAACTGGTGAGATTTTTGTGCGTGTAGACAGTGTGAAATGACATGTAAAAAGCTTAACGTTCGGTGAACTGAGCAGTTTGACAGTTTCTCAACCTTATAGCTTTTTCACCTCATATTCAATGGAACGACGTGTTCTGGAAGCCAGAACTGATTGTCCAGGCAGTAATCTTAACTTTAATGCAAACAGTAATGCCCAACAAATTGCGCGAAATATCACCATATCGATTATAAATGAGAACCATGCAAGGAAGACCATAAAAAATCAAAAACATTCAATAACTAACGTTTTGTTGCTGCACTGCACGCGCCATCGTCAGAGTGACAGTATACAACATCAAACTAATTAATAATTCATGAGGAAATGAAATCAAAAGAAATGAATGTTTAATCAATATCTGTAAATCGGTAAGAGATTTTGCCTTAAGTTACATAAACTTTTTACTTAATGTAGTATGCTAAAATCACTCCAACTTGAAAAGTAGTTTGAAAACTTGCGTGACTATTTAGATGCGTTCGCATCCGATCTGTATCTCATTTACTGCGGCTCGCTTGCAGCTCGTCTTGTAAATCAGATACAGATCAGTTGCTCATGCTTTATCTATTACTTACAGTTAGAGATATATTATGTCACATTATTTGTATACCTCATTATAATGTTTTATACTGTCACTCTGATGATGTTGCGTTCGGCGGCGACTCCTTAGCTATTAAATGTTTTGGATTGTCATGGTCTTCCTTGGTTTTATTTTATAATCGATATGGCGACATTTAGCTCAGTTTGCTGGGCATTGCTGTTTATACTGGTCTGAAAACTTTATGCAGAATAACCATCAACAGCATAGTAGGTATTTCCAATAATCAAGCAATCGGCCAATTGAAACTTTACGAGGTTCAATCAATTCTAATGTATGAATTTTCTTTACAATAAAACTAATTGTATGGGGACGGCGAAATTAGTATAAATTTCCTTCACAAGCATGCACTTGGAAAAGTTAAAACCGGATTTGTTTGCTAATCATGGTATTCCAATGCACATGAGTCACGCAGTTCCTGTTGAACAAACCAGAGGGGTATGGATGGTCACACATCACAATCTCAAAAATCGCTTTGGAACGATTCTCCAATTCTGAAAATCCTAGCGGAAACAACGTCCCAAAACAAGTGTCTTTTGAACTCAAGTTTTGAGAAAAACCGCTTCCAAAATTGTTTTGTTTCAAATCTTGAGTTCATAAGACGCTTGTTGCCGGAATTTGTTTACTAGCGGAAACGCTGGTGGGTTTTTGTTAATACCTATTGAGGAACTTTCATAACCACTGCTAGTATGGTGGTCCGTGTGTTGCTGGCAAACTAGGGACACACGCGTTTTCCACGTCTGTGAATAGGGTTCAGTTCAAGCCCCATGCAGCTGTCTCAGTTACACTTGTTGTTTGTGAAAAAAGTGATGCGCAGTTCGACCCCACCAAACACCTCAGGTTTGCTCCTGCGGGTAACATTAGGCTCATCAGGGGTGTCCTTTACTAGACTACTGAGGAGAAGAGCTAAGTTCATAGCTGATAGTATTAAATTTCTCACATCTAGAATCGATATGGTGAGTAGTGCTGTGGTGCAGACCATTGAGGATGATACGTTGGCCGGAAATGCCATCATTGTGAGTCCAAAATCTGGGATACAGAAATACAATTTTCCGAAGGCTAACATATGAACTCGACTAGTGCCGTCTACTGAATATTTGCGACTTCCATCTCAATGATTTCAACTTCTATCTCATGAACTATACAAGATTCCGTTCTTAAATACCTCTTTCTTAATTTAATTCTTAAATACCTGTTCCTTTACTAAATAGTAACACAAAGTTTCGAACAGTTTCCCCAGGAACATAGAACGCTACAATAAATTAAAAATATGAAACTGGATTTCTATTGTGCTGCTAGCCCCAGGTCTTTTGGTTGTAGACAATCACGTGGTTAATTTTGTGATCAGCTTAATTTCAGGGTTCGTACACCTGGAAAATTTTGAACATCCAGGGTTTTCCAGTACTTATCACTACCTTTTCCCAGGAGTTTTCCAGGGGTATTTGTTGTATGTTTTATACGGAAATCAACTCAACGAAAGAACAAAGAATAACTTTTTTTGTATAGTAATCATTGGCAATTTAAAAATCTCCACCCAAAGTCCAGGTTTCCAGGATTTTCGAGGAGTTTCCAGGGTAAGAAAAAAAATTCTGGGTTTTCCAGGATTTCCACGGGGGCGTACGAACCCAGTTATTTGCCAAATTCAATCTGATCAACTCTCATAGTTTCGACTGCATGGGCATATTATTTGCGGAGGCCTCTGCTGCGCTACCAGCTACTTTATGGCATCAGTTTTCTACAGAACGTTTATGTATCGATCTGTCACACCAAACTGATACAGCCCTGACAGACCGATACATGTAAGGCTTCACCAGTGGTCACGACTGATGTTAAATCTCTTATTACACCAGTGCACATTGATTAGAATCCTCATCTCATAACTCAAATGGACTTTCTTTTTTTACTTTACTTTAATAAATTCAATACTTGAACTTTGCAATTAACTTAAAGGGGGGATGAGACAATTTTTTCACGTAACAAGACCATCAGACATCTTTGATGTATTAGAATACATAAATAAATTACACCATAACATAGTTTGCTCATTTTAAAGCAACTCTTGTTAGGTGAGACCCAATTACACTTACTTCGAAAGATTAGAAACGTTGACCTGTTGCACAACGTACATTGCACTCAACAATTAATTGTAGCTGAAGGCAATTTCCAAAACACCTACAGATGATTTTTTGTGGTGTACCCAAAATAAACTCCTTTCCAAAGATAGGTAACTGCGTAACTTTACGAGCATATCCCAGACCTTACAAATTATGTCATATTCTTTTCTACATGCATATCCAGACCTTGATGTTAGACGCTAGCAATTGCTCTCGCTCGCGATAGCTCGAGGAATTTTATCCGATGCGAACAGAAAAGCATTCGCCGAAAACGGAAAGGTTTTCAGGAGATCTTTCCTTGAAGAGTAAAATCGTCTGGCGTTAGCTGGAGTAAAGTCAATATGTTACCAAATTTACAGTGTCCGGTAAAGGGTGAATATTTATGTATAATTATATCGTTAATCAGTGTTCGTGTTGTATAACAATAACCACAATAAAGAGATAATTTTATTAAGTTTCGTTGGTTTTTTTAGGCAGAGAGCAATTGCTCTTCTACCAACTTTGCGAGGGACGCTTGTTTCTGTCGTGCTATTTTTAAATGGGATGTACTGCATATTAATTAGCCTTCCGGAGCCTTATTTCAAAGCAATAACTCTTCTGAATATCCAACTCAACGAGGCAAGTGCAATTTCTGACGCAAGTTGCCCGAAAAATTACGCCGTGTGTACTACCAGTTATGCAACGCACTTTTCAAAACTTGAAGTAATACGAAAAGCATGACAAGCAGTGATAGTGCACGTGCCTCTGCCTGTGTGACTAGAGTTTGATTCCTGGCTTCGTGCAGTTTTCTAATTAAAGTTCCTTCGTCACATGTAAGAAGAGTGTTGCTCAGTTTGACTATACCAAACGTCGCAGGCTTTCTCTCTCTGTGATAACACCAAACCCATGAGGGATAGCCCTAACTGGACCTCTAAGGTAAACAACTAAGGTAGTTGATAGGGTTACACAATATCAATAAAGATAGCTTGACCATAACGTTTAGAACTAAGTTGTACTTTATATTGCAAATGCAATAAATTCCGATAAGTTGCAAGACTATTGTGGCGTGTAAACGCCCTTGGTGGAATTGCAACAATTTTGTTCCCACTATACAAGTTGCATCAAAAATTGCACCGCGTAACTCGACCTTCAACTGAAACTGTGTCACACAACTACAATTATCGAAAGTCTGAGTTAAAATCGCCGCTACAGTCAATTTAGGCTCGTCTTGGGGTACCTATTGCATTTTATGGTAGATTCTACTCTTTCCTGGTTGAAATTCACATTGTATCAATTCTTTCCAATCACATCAACATTTCTACCGATTTACGTTTATGAAAGATTGTGTAGCCAGGTGCAATAAAAGACTATTGGAAAGTCGAGAGAATTACGACGGAAAATGGGAACCTGTACAAAAAATACAAGAATTATATAAGCGTAGTTATTTTTGGTTTTTTTTTCTGGTTAAATGTGAATTTATCGTTTCATATAAGCGTAGAAATACCTGAAATGCATAATTTCTGAAGTAAACACTCTTATGTTTGAAAATGTGGTAAAGGAGATTCAGAACTAAAATATAAGAGGTCATTGTCATGGCAACTCAGTAAAGACGTAGGAAACGGCTATTTGAAAACAGCCTGGCGTCGGACTTGCTTCGGCTCTTGGAATACTTTATAGTTTATTCCGTTTAAACAAACTCCACAGTAACCTTAACATTTAAACATTAACTGCCAAATGTTATTTTATTACAGATTACACAGTTTTCAGGCACACAATCCACAACCCATTTTTCCGCAATGAAGTTTGTAAAAATAGTTCACGCAACGTCCTTTCCTTACCGTTTGAAAGTAGTAAATGTTAGGTACTTCAGTGATTATTTTCTTGTGGTGTTTCTACATATTGACATCAGGTGAATGACATTTTCATTTCAATATTGGACATCTTCCCAAAGAATATCAGGTGAGTCACTAAACATTCACCCTGCAAGAAAAATGAGCTTAAATATTTGAAATAGGAAAAATCCTATAGATACCAAAATTTATCACTTTGAGAAGTATGTAATATAGGTAAATACACGGCCCTTTGAAAAGCAGCTTTTTAATTTCCATTAATTATTATATTGTAATATCGCCGATAAGGTTACCGTGTGGAAACAACATTAAGTAAATAAACAAATCTAATCCATATATTTCCTTGGAGCTTTTTTACGCTACATGGAGTTTTTACTGTTGATAAAGAGTTAGATGTAAAGCCTTGGTTTCCCTACCGAATTTGACTTTGAAACTTTATAACTGGACATAAAAAAAGCGATTGAGACGTAATAAAGTATATTGTTGTACTAAAGCTGTCGTTTTCGTTGTTTTGCTGAAGCTTTTATTCTGAGAAGCTTTGTACTTCCAAAGTTAGATGGTCGAAGTTTTAAAATTACCGATAAGATTTTATATTAAACGTTAGATAACGTAATGTACATTTACCCAATAGATCAATGCGTAATGGTATTTTAAGTAATAGATCAAACACGAGTATGAGTGTTCCATCAGGCGTCAATTCCAAACACGAGAAATTATGCTAAAAACACGAGTCCGAAAGCCGAATGTTGTTGTTTTCGAGGGTTTGGAGTGCCTGATGAAACATGATAAAAGCGCTTTTGAACTAGTGTTTGTACCTGTATTCATTTTACGTGAAGCAAAATAATTTGTGCCTGATTGATTTGAATATGTAGATTAAGAATTATGATCAAGATCACTAGGAATTTTCAAACAGGTTTTCATTGGGTTACCAAATGCATACGTGTGATGCGGATGGGCTACAACAGATCATGAATTATTAAGAAGTTTTAGAGTGAACTTCATAAATATAATGATCAAACAGAGGAAGCAAAAATAAATTATTTCCAATCATTTCAACGAAGATGAAAATATTTGGACGTATGTAACTTTAATACGAATATTAAAGCCGAGCATAGAATGCGAAACAAAGGCATGATATAAAGAGTTTAATAAAAACTTACGTTTCGTTGTATACATCACAACATCTTCAGAGATAATAATTAAAGTTACCGAAGCTAAAGTGTATATTTACA
>JBAHVQ010175363.1:0-17586 GCA_036872915.1 Nanipora kamurai
TCTGCGCATGTCATTTACAAACATGTGAGGTAATCATTGGCAAACATACATTAAAATAATTTATGTATTATATTCGGTGCACGAAAAGTTCGACGTTTGAATCAACGTCGCACCAAAGTCGCTTTATTCGACCGAACCGGTTGAATAAAACGACAAGGTCGCATTTAATCGATTCAAACGTCGAACTTTTCATGCACTAAATTGAAGAATTGTATTCGGCACATGAAATATTCGACGTTTGAACCGGGCTTAATTTTTTAACATACAAAATAATCATGGGGTTATGAATTAACCTGCTATACGCCACTATGCAAGTTTATTTCCTAAACTTAACAAAACTAGAACATATATTAAATATCAATGTACGTCATACTGTAAAGGTTCAGTGAATGATTAGCATCATGGTTTAAAATAATCTGTGGTGTCACTTCCACTGTTGGGTTGCTGAGAATATGTATTTGGCAGGGATGACCCCCACTAAGGATTCGACGTAAAACTAGCACCAACTGGTAAACTATGAAATCTATGAGTATTAGAAGTATATTGAGGTGGGTTAGGTGGATAAACATGTGGCTGCTGGCCTTATAGGATAGAAGTGCTAGGAAAATCTACTAGACCAACCAATATTTTTATTGGCACGATTTGCCTGTATTTGTAAAGGTGCAATAAGCGACTTTGGAACTTCTAATTCATGACCTCGAGCTAGGGCATTTTCTTTTTCCATGAACTCCAATAACGAAGAATTTTGCTGGTTTTGCAAGAGTGAGTGGACAGTTTGAAGAACCTCTGTAGTTTTCTCAACTAAATTCATTTTTCATCTCTCCTTATTTTTCGTTGGTGGTTTAGGAACAAACATTTTGTCCTCTGATATTTGGGATTCATCACTTAACTCGTGCAGGTCATCAAGACTATTGATGTTGACACTCTCTTTACCTGAAGTTGCTTGACCACTTTGACCAGCAGCTGGTTTTATGGCTTGTTCTGGCTGACAGCTTTTATGAGACTTTATCAATGGGAAGAATATGTCAAACCACTTCGGATAGTTCTTTTCGTCCCTGTAATTGCTGATTCCAATGGCTGTCTCGAACACCACATTAGCCTTTTTGTATTCGCTTACTAGTTTCTTGATATTTATTTCGCAAAAAATAGAGCCTCGCTTTTCAGCTCGTGCTTTTAAGTCTTTTTGGATTCTTTCATAATTGGATTTATTGCTTTTACTTTGAGTATTTTGAAATATTAGCTTACGTTGATGGTTTTTGTTATTACATATAATGTCTACAAAGTCATCTAAATCTTCAGATTCCCACTGAGATCTTTTACCGCTTTTGCGACATTTAGGGCTTTGCTCATGTAATCACTCTCATTGGGATCCTCATCAGAACTGCTACTGTTGTTGCCCATTTGTGACACATCACTAGGTGGCAAGCTTTCGTCCTCATTAATCTTCGGCAACTGAGAACTTTTGCAACCTCTACAGAAGGAAAAACTTATGCATTCCTTCTGTAAATGCTCTTCTGCAGGAATGCTACAATCTGTACTTCTGTTGCAGACTGGTTTCTTGCAACTTAAGCATGTGTATTTTGTGTTTTGACCACAAATTGAGCACTGTTTGTGTTCAGTGTCTGCCATATTTGAAACACCATGCTGTCACCTGTTGCATCTTGGGACAGAATTTATGTTTACAATTGTAACTACATTATAATAAATAATGAACACTTTTGGTACACTGTAAGTGCGATCGTTTGAATAAATACCAAGCTTAACCATGCTTAAGGCGTGTGGCACGCATTCAACGAGCAAGCCGCACGGTGATGAGCAAATTTCTCATCACGGCAAGCCAATTTTGATGAAATTTCCACAAAATTGGTTTGGTGCGCTCGTGGCACGATGTATGAAACAGGCCTCAGAGTCTGACGTATGGCCACGATTCATCTGTTTCATTGATTGCTCCATTGACGACATTGATGCTGACATATTTGTTAAAACTTTGCCTAAATCTCTCAGGACTTTCGGCATCTCTTCTCTACTTTCAATCATCACTTCATTGTATTTGATTTCGTCGAGTACATTCCTTTCTCCTGCGTCCAACAGCCTGATTTCCTCCATTTCTGAAGCTTTTTTTGCCATGCTTGCAAATACACGATCGCTTGCTCGTAAAACTACGCGGGCAACTGAACACTCAATCTGTGAGCGCATATCTCACACGACCCCTTGGTGACACAATCCAATGACAAAATAGAATTGTGTAGGACAAAGCAAGCATATATGACATGTGGAAGCTCATCAAGATTGATATCCATAGCTCGCCTTAGGGGACCAAAGGACCACTAAATAACCATGCGTGACTGGCACTAGGTCATACCGAAGTACTTCTCCTATGCAGTTGAGCCACCGTTGGTGTACTCTTTCATAAGGTGGATATGTTGGATCTCCTAGTAAAAAGACTGGGACTGAGTCTTCATCAGGTAGGACCTGACGTCTACATGGGGGAATTTTCTCAAGAAATCGCTTAGACTGGAATTAGAAAACATTCCTGCATCATGAACACTTCCAGGAAACAATACTTATAATCGCATGTTACCTGCACATTCAAGTTGTAACAGTTCGTTCGATTGATGTAGCCAGTAGAGTTGACACGACACTGCTTGATCAGTATATAAGCTCCATTAATAGCTTCTAAAGACTGAAGAAAGCCATGAGCTCTATGGAAATTTTTTTACCAGATCATTCACTTCTTCTTCTGTAAATGGAAGCTTCACATACTTTGGTCCAAGATGAATAGTTATGGCCTTGCACACTTTCCTTAGGACCTTTGAAATGGCTTGACGTTTCAATTTGCTGTTTTGCAGATACAACCTTCATCACTTAAACAGTATAAAGTGATGGCAACCTGTTTAACAAGGTCAATTGATGATCTCATCACGGTCCTTTCCGTCAATGTATTGGTCTTAATTCTTCAGACAACCTATACAGAGAGGCTCGACTCATTCGAAAATTTTCCCTCCTGCTCAGGAATAATGTCGTTTACAAAACCACCCCCACCAAGTGTTTGTTGATCCAGGTCTAACCCAAAATCTTTGAGGTCGTGCTTGGCGCCTTGTATTCAGGAGTTTCACGGCCACATTTCTGGCAGCTGGCATCGAAAGAAGCAGTACTAATGTTGCTCGCTTCCTTTCATAGTCAGCCTGGTAATTTAAAATCGCAATGTCCAGCTGAATATTGGCAATAATACTTGAAATTATCCGGGTTAAAATTGCAACAACAGCTTGCCTCCAAGGCACCATTTTACTGAAAGAAATCACCAAGACAACGCACGCATGAGCATGTTCAGCATGGACTGGATTCTACACTTTAGAGTGGGTGGATATCAAATTTCATCGGTTACAGTACATCCACATGTATCCGGATTGGTTGCGTTTTCAAAAGTTTGCGGTTGCAATCTGCATTTTCGCCGGATAAGTGTGGACGCTAAGCATAACCGCAACAAAATGTTTGCAGATACAAATGAATCCGAATACGTGTGGACAGAGCTTAAAACCGGTTTTCCACTTCCCGCGTATCATATCATAACGTAACAAAACGAATCTACAAGCATCCGCAATTGCAAGTTTACTGAATTGTATGCGTATCGAAAAACAAAGTTCACCAGCTGTCAACTTTTCCGAAACGGATTCGTACTGCGTCAAAATTCAGCCGATCAGATTGCATGTTTTCATGATTTAATCACGTTTCGCAAAAGGGCGTTGAATGAGGAACGGTTAACACGAGGTATAAGGGCTGAAATTTCTGTAGAAGAGGTTAATTCTCTTAATCCAGATGTAGGAGAAAATCTGGAAAAGGATACAACTAGGTTGAGCTTCGATGGGAAGCAAGATTTTGTTTTTGACGAATTTAATCGAAGAAGTGAGAAAATATCCCTGTGTTTGGAACGTTTCTCTGAAGTCTCACAAAGACAAACCGAGAAAAATGTAAGCATGGCGTAGAATTTCATTGGTGTTAAATGTACCTGGTATGATGTTTTAAAAATAGTATCTGTGGCTACTAATCAGTGTAACTCAATATGCAAATTAACCAAAGAGATTGGCAGTCAGATATCTGGATGTCACTCACAATTTCAACACTTGGATATTAATTATACAAACGTTTGAGGAATACAGTCAATGCATTTGCTTGTTAATTTCGCCCCAAACAGGACTTTTTTTTTCCAAGAAATTAGTAGCTAGGACCTGGTTAATTCTACTGCTCTGATTTCCATGCATCGTGTTGATCTATTTTAAATTTTTACAGTATACACAAAAACTCCTTATCCTGACAACCTGCTATGTAATTAGGTATTTTGTAAGGGATATTGTAAAACACACCAGGTGTCTGGACACTTGGGCTCAAGGGACATAATTGGCTCTTGCAACACCATTAAGATGCCCTCCCCTCTAAAGGTTATTTTGGGTAATATTCAAGGTCTTCTTATTCGTGATCAGTTAAAAGTGGTCAATTATATTTGCAATTCTTGTAGCACAGTGCACCTTTTGCTGTTCATTATGAGAAAATAATCACTGATGTAAAAATAGGCATTTGCTTGTATTGTTGATTGCAAACTGGAACCGGAAGTGTGGATGCGTGTCAGACCATTCAACTTATTTACATTTATGCTAGTTTTATTATAAATCTCTGTGAACAGCTGAGTCGTTTTTCTTTTCCACCCGACTTCTCAACAAATTGGAATCAATGATCTACTGGACGGAAAATAAATCTGTGAGTTTTTGTGTGATTTGTATAATATCGGTGTGGTTTGTATAAAGACCTTGTATAGAGTGTGTAACTTTCTATTTCTGTAGTTGAACCCTATTAGAATAATAAACTATCAATGAGTTCAAAGATTTATTCTAAAGTTGAAGTTTCATCAACAATAGTGAACCAGTATTATGGTATCAAAGAGCAGAGAAATCTCCGATCAAATGGCCGATCTAATCACGTTAGAGTCACCTGAAATACAACGTTAGAGACGAAGTCGATCAGCTGCGAAGGCCAACATAACAAAGAAAATCAAAGAGCTTACTGAATGGAAAATGAGCAGTCAAAGTCTTGGTGATGCTAGAATCAAGGCGAAGGAATTTGCAGAGGTTGTAAGCGATTTCTATGCCACTCATTCAGCATACCATGCCACAATTGGAGACAAGTATGACATTATTGACTCAGACGAATATGTTCAAACCAAATCGAAACGAATCGAAAAATTTACCTGTACAATCAAAGACTGGCTAACTAGCCTAGAAAGTCAACCATCTCCTGATGAACAAGATCTAAGGTCAACTGATTCTGTCAGCAATGTTGGACGAAAATCCTGCGATAAACCGAGAAGCTTGTTAGCAAGTTCATGCTCTAAAGCCATTTCATCTATCATGAGTGGTTGACTAGCCGTCATGGCGAAGAAAGCCTTATGGGAAGTAGAAAAGACCTAGCTGATTAAGAGGTAAGCTATAGAACAAGAGGAACTTCTCTTAAGGCACAAACAACGCCAGCAAGAAGAGCAACGTTTACAGCTAGACCAGCGAAAACAACATTTGGTTCTCGATACAGAGCTTGCGAGGGCAAAGGCAGAAGAAAAGGTGTATAATGAAGCGATTTACGGTGAAGCTGCAGCGACATCGCCACAAGGCACTCCGACAAAGAAAACTGAAGCAAAGTCCAGAGATAAATATCATCAGTATTACCAGAATCAACAACAAACCCAGCCTAAACAGACAGCCCAACTTGCCTTCGGCTCTAATCCAACAACCCAACCCACAAGAAAGAATTTATCTTCAACTTGAAGAGGAAAGGAGAGTGAAGCAAGCTCAGATATTGCCGAAGAATTCATGCATGGTGTTAGTGATATGCGGCGGCAACAACAACAACAATTATACCAAATGCTTAATATCCAGCAGTCTTGAGATCAGCAGTTACATCAGTTATTGGGCCACCATCAGCAGCTGGCCTTGTGTATGTCTCTACCCAACGTACAAGTTCCAACATTAAATGGTGATCCAATAGAATACTGTCATTTCATGCGATCTTTCGAGAGCTTGATTGAAGCTAAAACAGCAAGTCTTAATGTGAGATTGTTTTACTTGGTTCAATACACTTCGGGCGAAGTTCAGGACTTGATGCGTAGTTGCCTAACTATGCATCATGATTAAGGATATAACGAAGCAAAGAAGCTATTGAAGGAAAAATATGGCCAAGATTACAAGATAGCTGCAACTTATGTTAACCAACTTACTCAGGTAGCACCGATCAAAGCAGAGGACGGCGTTGCACTCCGGAAATTTTCCATTTTACTGGCAAGTTGCCGAAACACCTTGGCAGAAATTGGTTATGTTAGTAAAGTCGAGAATCCTGACAGCCTAGTAAAGATAATTGAGAAGCTACCCTATTCCTTGAGACAGAAATGACGGGAAGTTGCTGATGACATCACCAACAAGCAGCTGAGAGAAATAACTTTCGATGACATTGTCAAGTTCCTTGAAGCAAGGGCTAGAGTTTTAAGCCACCCAATATTTGGAAAACTAGGCAACGACTCAAGAAATAGGTCAAAGGATATTCCCGGCAGGAAGAGCGGACTCTCATTTGGAATTCACGGCAATTTCAGTAATGACGAAAGAGTTTGGTATTCTAAATGCTTAATGTGCAATGGTGATCACATTTTGGCAAGGTGCCGTCTTTTCAAGAGGGAATCTATACAAGGAAGACTTAACTTCGTTCAAAAGCGGGGACTATGTGACAATTGTTTGTGCCAAGGCCACTTGGCGAAGTCGTGTCCTAAACCCAGCTTTTGCAAGATAACAGGTTGCCAGTACAAACACTCCACATTTGTACATCCTATCAACATCCGTGTGGCTCAAAAAGCATCTGGACCTGACACCCCAAGCAGTCTTGTTGATCAACCAAAGAATGAGATTTGTGACGAAAATGCTCAGAATAGTTGTGTAAATGCCAGCAAAGGTGAATATGAAATCATCGGGGCCGGTGTACCTGCAACTGGTTTACCGCTGCTACCAGTCAAAGTAAAATGCGCTGGTTCTTCTCGGGTGATTACGACATATGTCTTCCTGGATCCGGGTTCAAACACGACCTTTTGTACAAAGGAGCTATTGAAACAACTTGGCGTTGAGGGAAGAGAAGTAAGTTTGTCATTAACGACCCTTCCACACGAAGCATGTAAGACCAAGTGCAGTATGGTTAGCCTTGAAGTACTTGATCTAGAGGAAGATACCCTCGTTGAACTTTCGACCGTCATTTCCACTGACCGATTGCCAGTTACAAAGTCCAGTATCCCTCGTCACTAAGACGTTGATAGATGGCTACAACTTAAAGATGTAAATTTACCTAGAGTTGATGCACCAGTTGGTTTACTCGTTGCAAATAATGTATCCAAAGCAGTGGACAGGCACCGTATGCTGTACGAACAATACTTGGTTGGACGATTAACGGCCCACTTGGAAGGAATGAAAGAAATCTACCATGCGCTAATTTCATTAGAGCTGACCACACACTCGGTGAGCAGTTTCAGAAATTTTGTAACATGGAATTCAATGAGTCCAAGTTTGATAGTTGACTGTAGAAGATTCCTGCGCGCTTGGAATTATGGAAGGCTCGGTTCGATTGAACGACGGCCACTACGAAGTAGCTCTGCCTTGGAGATTATTTCATCCTTTACCAAACAACCGTGCGCTAGCTGAGCACCGTCTAAACCTTTTCAAAAAGAGTGTTTTGAAAGACCCTGACCTATTCACTAAATACACTGCATTCATGGATGATGAAAGGGTACGCTCGCAAGGTCCCACAGGATTCGATTGATCATCCACAGAAGCCGTTATAGTATTTACCGCATCATCCGGTCTTCAATCCAAACAAACCGAACAAAGTGCGTGTTGGGTTTGACTGTGCTGCGGTTTTCCATGGAGCGTCAATGAACTGATGCAGGGCCCGACTTAACAAACACCCTTATTGGAGCCTTACTTCGTTTTAGAGAAGATCCCGTTGCCTTGATGGCAGATATTGAATCAATGTTTCATCAAGTATGTGTTACTCCTGATAATTATGATGCATTACATTTTCTCTGGTGGCCGCAAAATGATCTCAGCCTAGAACCCCAGGAATTCCAGATGCTGGTACACCTTTTTGGCGCCACATCTTCGCCGAGTTGTGCCAACTTTGCGCTTCGAAGAACCGTAGATGATAGCCATGATGAGTTCGGCAGTATGATATCAGATATGGTGAAGAGAAATTTCTGTCGACGACTGTTTGAATTCTGTTTGTGATGATCAAGAGGGCATTACTGTTCCTAGCAAGCTGTCGGAGATGCTTGCTCGTGGAGGATTTCGCTTGATGAAATGGGTTTCTAACTCATCGAACGCGATTGCTTGCTTCCCTCAGAAGAAAGAGCTGGGTCTGGGAAGGACTTGAATTTTGACCAACCGACAATAGAACGAACACTTGGAGTAAATTGGAATGTGGCGACAGATGAATTTGGATTCAAAGTGATTGTCAAAGAAAGGCCAGCAACATGACGTGGGATACTTTCAATCGTCAGCTCAGTTTACGATCTTCTCGGTTTCACCTCCCCATTTACATTACAAGCCAAGATACTGATGCAGCAGCGCTGTAGAAGAAAGCTAGCCTGGGACGACGCGATCGGGAATGAGTATGCTGTGTGTTTGTGCGTTTGGCTCAAAGAGTTGCCAAAACTTGAATGCCTTCGCTTTCCAAGATGTATCAAACTTGTGAATGCTGACGAAATTCATTCAACGCAGTTGCATACCTTTGCAGATGCCTCCCAAAGTGGCTATGGAGCAGTTAGTTATCTGAGATTTGAAGATGCAAAGATCAACGTCCATGTCTCATTCGTCATGGCAAAGTTGAGAGTAGCTCCTCTGAAGGAAACAACCATCCCACGAGTGGAATTGTCCACAGCTGCGGTGGCAACGAGGCTTGACAAAATGGTGAGATGAGAAAGTGATCTACAAATCGATGCCTCTCTATTTTGGACAGACAGTACTTGCATCTTGGGATATCTCAAAAACGACAGCAAACGATTCCAAACCTTCGTTGCAAATAGAGTGGCCACCATTCGTGAATCGAGTTTCCCAAACCAGTGGAGATACGTTGCCAGTGATCAGCATCCAGCCGATGAGGCATCCCGAGGATTGTCTGCAGATGCTTTGTTAAATAACCGCCACTGGATCAATGGACCTGAATTTTTATGGAAATCAGAAAGATATTGGCCATGCCAACCCATCACAACTTCCGCACTCCACAATAATGACCCAGAAGTAAGGAGAAGTGTCAAAGCCTACTCCATTACAAGTTGCTCACAAGTTACAATGGGCAGAATCATCAAAAGATTTTCTTCCTGGAACCAGCTAAAGAAGTTTGTCACTTGGCTTCTTCGCTTTCATGCAAACTTGCTCACAGCTATCAACAGATGCCGAAGTACTAGCATAATTACAAGACATTCAAGCCCGAAAATTAAGCCACCCACCGTGGACGAAATGCTTATGGCAGAGAAGGAAATTGTGAAATTTGTTCAAGGAAAAAGCTATCAGGAAGAGCTGACTCGTCTTAATGTCTGTGATCAGAACAATGATGCAACGAAATGCACTGTTAAAAGGTCAAGTTCAATCTACAAACTCGACCCTGTAGTAAAGAATCAACTTTTGTGCATCGGAGGACGTTTGGCAAATGCTCCTATTTCAGATGCATATAAACATCCGTTAATCATTCCGAAAACCAGTGCAATATCAACATTGATTGCAAGAGATTATCATGAGCTTGCCGGGCATAGTGGTCTGGAACACGTTCTATCCTTAATAAGAGAGCAGTTTTAGATTATTGGTGCAAGGGCTATTTTAAAGAAAATTCTGGATGATTGTGCAGATTGCAGAAGAAGACAACCCATAGTCGGTGAGCAACAATGGCAGATCTTCTGGAACATCAAGTCACGCCAGACAGACCACCCTTTTCATTTGTTGGAGTAGACTGTTTTGGCCCATTTACCATGAAAAGGGCCCGAAGTCTTATTAAAAGCTACAGATTATTGTTCACATCGAAGTTATTCAAGGTCTCGACACTAATTGCTTCCTCCATGCACTTCGCAGACTCATCACAAGAAGAGGATCACCGGAAGTAATTAGATCAGATAACGGCACTAATTTCGTCAGTGGTGAGAAGGAAATATGTCATGCAGTCAAGGAATGGAATCAAGAATAGATAAACCAATTTTTACTTCAATGTAGTGTCAAATGGATTTTCAATCCTCCCTCCGGTTCACATCATGGTGGGATTTGGGAGCGCCGTATCCGCATGGCTCGCAAAATACTGATGGCGCTCCTAAAACAGCACAGTAGATTGTGGACAATGAATGTGTGAAGTTGAGTCTCATGAATAGTAGACCCCTGAACCGTATTAGAATAATAAACTATCAACGAGTTCAAAGTATGTCCGGGACCAATATAACAGTATGATTGCATTGAAACAGATGGTCTGTGTATTAATTTCATGCTTTCTTGAACATTTTGAAGTAAAAACGTTTTGGATACGATTAAGAATTCAGTCAACTCATTGATTTTTACATTTAAAAAAACATTGTTAAGTCCAATTTTTGTGGTGCAGCACATCTTTGTAGGTTAATTAATTAGCTTTAAGGCAGCCACTATGAGCAAGCTTTGCTCCCAAAATACGTTGGGTTATTTTAACACCAAGAATGCACAAATTATGTGACATGGGTACAACACTCTATATGAATGTTTTATAGTTATTTGTCACTCTGACCTAAACAATTCTTATGGACCTAATTTTGACACAAATATGTTTATTGCAAATTGACAAGAAAACTATAATTTTTTATTCTAGAAAGTATACTAGTTAAAGAGTTTGACAGATTGAAAGATTATTATAGACGCTGTATAAGAAAAAGGGAACAAGCAACACATTCTGGAAATGCCAATAAAAAGTTACCAAATAAAAAGTTACTCTCGTTTTTAAGGTATGTTATGACAGGACAAAAAACCTAAAGTAACATTGATATTGAAGTTCTCCACCCAGTCCCTGAAATTAATAAATGAAATTCATTTACATCACCTGTTAATGTTGAAATTATCCCATCAAAATGTGAGATTTCTGGTTCAGTAGCTCTTCAGAAGACAAGGAAATGCCGATCACATCAAGTGGATGAGCTATTGGCTATTAGCCTATCCAATGACATAGCAAATGCAAAAAAAACGAGAATCAAGCAACAAAGCAACTTCAGAGGACGATTCAGGATGTTCTTCTGCTCCAGCCTCGTAACCAGCTTCAAAAATTTGAAAGGAAAAAATAACAAACTAGCAAAGATGAATATATTGCAGACCCTGGCTGACTTTGAAGATGATGATGAACTTTTTTAACTGAATAAAAGTTTAGATGTTTATTTTAGAATGTTATTTTACGGGTCTGGTCAAACTATTTACAAAACTTATTTAAGTTAAGACTGACCAAATGAATGCTTTAGTTTGTAATATTTTAACATTAAATCTTCCAAGCATTGTTATGATTGGGTGTGTTAGTAACCCTCATTTTTCTGAAAACAATCATGTGTGGCATGCACTGAATCCCATTGCCATGGTATTAGCCTTTGTGGTGACCTAAGGTAGTTCTTTAAATCATCCCTGACTTGTTTGGCATCACATGAATAGTTATTTGATCCTGCTTTGGTGATAGATCTTAATCCTTGGTCAGTCTCCGTTATCCCTCTCCATTGACTACATCATGGTCGACAAATCCTACTGGGCAGTACATTGTTCCACAAGAAAATTACCTCCCAGCCATCAAGTAATTGTTTAGAACAACCGTTTCGACTCTTGCTTGGATAGGGCGACGAAGTATCTGGAACCTTGCTGCTACTCCCAAACGCATTTTCAATAATTTCTGATATACCCAGAACTTCTCTAGGGTAAGGCTTCATTATATTTTGTTGCAACTGAAATACCTTGTCAGCTACACTAACATGTGGATAACATTTCTCACAGCCAGGTAATGCTTCAGGGTTTCGGATACACAAACGATTTTTCTTGATTGAATCGCCCATGTCTCTGTAAGAGAAGACACCACCGTCACTGTTTCAACCAGTGTAAATCGGTAGTTCGCACTGCATATGGCCATTATTATAATTGAATGACTTTTCTTGTAATTAAAAAACATGGAGCCCAAGTTCACTGGGGCTTGCATAACGACGTGTTGTCCGTCCAGTGCGCCAATGCAGTGGGAAAAATTCAATCTCATGTGAAACTCGAGTGCTATCTTCTGCCGTTCTGCTTCGTTTTGGGGGCATTTAATCAACTTTGACAACACTTTCCACAATGCCACGCTACCTCTCTTTTTGAATTTTTTTTTTAATTTTCTGACAAGACAATAAGAGTTAAAAAGCTTTGAGCAGTCAGTTATACAATATTCGATACAAAACGTATAACACAGTTGGATGGAATGTAATTGGAACATAAAAACTGTGTAAACCTTATCCGTTTTGCAACAACTTGAATACTTCCACCGACAATACTTGAGACAATGTCGGAGCGCATCTCAGCGGCACTATATGTTTTTAGTTCGCTTGTGCGAATTTTTCCTGACCTCATAAAGTGTTGTATTAGCTCGTAGACAGAATGTACTTGATTCTATTTCGTGCAGTGCTTCCTGCAACAAAAATGTTGAGAGACTTGGGGATTGCAGGGTATTTTATCCTATGCAGCTTCTTGTGGAACTTGTATCTTTACAAAATTACAAGACAAGTTGCTCGAAAAAGTGCACAGTGTAACGCCGCCTTAAAGCCAAACAAAAATCCATACCTAGCATACATGTAGCCTGGTTCCTGTGCCTTTCACTTTCCCCTTGATTTGGCCACGAAGTCAGTTTGCGGTCGCGAAAATCCCTAGACAAATTTGCAAGATTGTCCTTAAAGTAAACGATTTGAACCTAGAAGAATCGTGACATGTTTGTGGAAGTGGCTGATGTTTTGACAGCCTTATTGGCGGTCATCTTCAGAGTCAAAGGAACAGTAAACAGTTTCGCATGCATGTATATGTATCTGGTTCATGCATCATAGAGGTGTGGTTGTGTGAGTATTAATTATCAGTTTGTCGAAGTGTTATGTGTAATGATTGTTCGCACGGTTGAATTTCTGAATAAGTCGTCGTGAATTTTGTGAATAAGCCGTAATTGTAGTGATTGGTTTACTGAATCAGATGTACATATGCTCGCTTTTCTTTTCCATGCGAAGAAGTAACCATGTTTTCCATAGAACTCAATTTAAATCTCCCGTTGTCACCAAAACGTCAAATTGCATACAATAGCATCTTGAACTTCAGCAGGACGGGCTTCGTAATGGAGCAACGCATGCGCTTTGGAACACAATTCTGGCGAACGCCGTCCCAGATCACGACAACCTGTTTGCTTAAGCTCCCTAATAACGCCTACACCACCATGCCTCTACGAGTCATATGATCGCCCACTTATGTCACACAAACCAGATACAAATACAGGTGAAACTGAATTTACTCTTCCTTTGACTCTGAAGATGACCGCCGCTAAGGCTGTTGAAATGTCACAAAACTGTCCTTCTTGGGGGGCTGTTTACATTGTCTCGGGTACCAGGGACACCCGACCCCTGAGACAACTTTATCTTGTTTTTATATGATAAAATTGTAATAACAGAACCAGGCAGAAATACTCCATTTTGTCCAAAGGACTGGATATAAATAACAAAATTAAAGATGGTAGATCACGAAGATGAACCAGTAGAAGACTGAGAGGGGGAAAGCTTCCTGTCGTGTACAGAACATTGATACCAGGTCACGAAAGAGTGCCTTCATTACTGCTTACCGACCCTGCATACACATGACCCATACATACGCATGAATGAGTTTAACACTTGTAAAGCAGATGAAGAGATCATTTTCAATAATTAGCTAAGGACATCAAGAAACCAAATCAAAAGTGCTTTTTGGCGTTTGAAAGCAAGATGGCAAACGTTCCCAATGTAATATATACTGTACATGCTTTGTTCTCCACAGCTTTTGCTTGCCGAATGGGATCCTGGGGGCAGATGATTGCATGCAAAGACAGATTATGTATGATCATCAAATGCAACCAGATGTGACCCAAGACCATATTTATTCATGCAATTCTTCAGGAGTTTCTACCAGAAATGTCATTGGTGCTTTTCTGAAGGAACACACTGAACATTGATTATATAGTGGTAGATGGTAGTTGAGTTCTATGAGCTTCATATTTGCCCATGAGTGAATTTAAAGCAAGTGATATTGTTGCCTGAGTTTGCTGCTTGATCAATTGCAACAAGCATGATACGTGCTTGTTTTTACAGAGTATGTAGCAAATTCACTGCATTTGATCGGGCTGTGAACAAGTAAATTTAGTATTTGCTATACATTTAGACAGGGCAAAAGGTGAAAGGCTAATCCATTTTTTGTGTACTGCATGAGGCCAAAAACAGTTATGCTGGTTTCCTATTTCTTTGTGAAAAAATTTATGTAGGGCAGTGTGGTTTTTCCTTTCTTTTTAAACTTCTTTTATTTAGATCTCATGCATATGACGCCCCGTGGTTCCACTGGAGAGGAAAACCGCTGTTTTAACTGTCCTGGACACCATAAGGTTAACGTATGCAGATCACAACACCACTGTCAAAAGTGTAAAAGAAAGCGCCACAAAAGCCTGTGCACTAAGAAGGAAAAGAAAACCAATCAAAGGTAGATCAGTCCATGCAACGATGACACCACTCTCTTCTACATCAACTAATTCAAGTTTCAGTAACATGGTGGCTACAACGTCTTTGCTGAAAACTGCAATGGGTATGTTGCCGTTTCCCACTTCCCGCGCGGTTTCGCAATGCATTTTGGGATTGCTAGGGGGCAAACAAACATTCTTGAATACTGAAAAGTATATACATTTCGAAGCAAAATTCACTTTATAGCTCATAAATATTTATAAAATGTCTTATATTCCGACTGGTAGACATGAAATAAAAGTTCGTGGGGATGGAAATTTTTTTGGACTATGGCTCTCGCTGTTGATGGTAAGAGCGATGAAGCTCACCTAACGTTCAGGGATATGTGTAACAAAATGATAGCTGAACACCCAGAAGTTTTCGAAGCTTATTTGTTCAACAATGAAACAGTGGAAGAACATCTTAGGAGAAGTGCGAAGGCTGGTACGTAGGCAAAAACAGTCGACATTTTTACTTGTGCGATGGTACTTCAGTGCACTATTCTAACATACACGATCGCAAGCAATAAGTGGATGAAGTTTGAGCCACGTGTGAAATGCCCTGCGACGATTGCTCATACTCGGTCCTGTGACTGTCCTTTTACCTTAGTGCTACATGATTTAAACCCTGCTACTAATCATTTCAATCTTTTGGAACCAGAAGGGGATTGTTGCAAAGCAGGAACACCCCAAAATCCTCCTGAAAAGTCCATGGTGGATCTGGTAAACAATGGTGATAGGATCACATATTCAAACTCCTGTGACGTTTATAAATTACACAAACGAAAAGCAAAACAGCAACCTAAGCTAAAAGAATGTGGTTCGAAACCAAAAAAGCAGGCTAAACCTAAGGTTAAAACTACTTGTGTAAAATTAACTTCAAATTCCTGCAAGTCCAAAGGTAGTGAAAGCAACCACATCGATACGTTTAAAATAAAAGATGAACGCAAAACCAAACCTATCAAGCCAGAAGAAGAAGTGCCGGACTTCGCTACAATGCGAGTAAAGGAATTAAAAGATTATATACAAAAACGAGATGTACCTGTTTCAACATAGAAAAAAATGTCTTATTAATTTAGCACATTCTCTGCATGATATGGATGCTACTATAGATCCTAATTTTAGGGAGGACTCCATTGATCAGGTGCTAAAGGATCGTTTGACTTTGCCCGCTGGTGTAAATGTTCCAGACCCTTTCAAAATGAAAAACTTGTCTAACAACTTTTCCTCTTTACCAAACTTTGGGTTGATGGATATCTTCAACCACTTAATTATGAGCAACGCTGAATATGATAAAGATATGCTAGCTTCATGGCGCAGTTTTGATGAGTACACTTTATGTCAAAATGGTCATGTCCAGTCTATGTAGAACAAAGTCATATTTGACACCGATGATGGCAAATATCATCTGATAACTGCTCAAGTGATCCCAACACAGAAAAATAGCACACCAGAAGGAGACAAGATGTACAAGTTGTGGTTCATTCTCAGACCCAATGGATCTGTCTACTCTGCATTTTGTAAGTGCAAGGGAGGAGCTGATCAAGGGTGTCAACATCTTGGTGCACCTTTATTTGAGTTGGATGATTTTCTTTCCAGGGAAAGACCTTCAGTTACATCATTACCAGCATACTGGAACCCAAAACCAATGCCAGATACCAAACCAGTACCATTCATGGAGATGAAAATGTCACACTCTACTGGGCTACGCAGTAAAAGAATTATGACAAACTACGATGAGTCTTGGATAGACTCTTTTGATCCCAGACCTACCAAGGACAGAATAGATTTGTCATATGAAGAACAACTAGAGTTTGCTAAAAAGCTTCAAGAAATTGATAATGATGCTGGAATACTGAATTACTTAGGTATTCAAGACAAATCTGAACAAAACAGCTCTGATCTGGAATCAGAATCTGCTCCTGAACTTGAAAAAGACATATATCCCTTTACAATTATGGCTAAAGCAAAGGCATTTGTTAGTGCTAATGCTATCAATGACGAAAATGTAAACAACATGTCCCAATGTTTTGTTGACAGTTTACAATTTACCACTGAGGAAATAGAGACCGTGAAAAAAGCAACTATGGGTAAACATACCAATGATAATTGGCATGAGATGCGACATGAGATGTGACTGCAAAGAAAGTAAAAGGTCTATATACAAGGCAAAAAACTGTCGAACAGCATCCTAATGAAGATGTAACCAAAACTGTTCACAACTTTTTATTCCCATCCAAAATGGAAAATTGACACCAGCATTACAACATGGGATTGATGATGAACCTGATGCTAAAGAGTACTATGTGAAAGCAATGAGAAAAAAACAGAACTAGAAGTTACTTTCGCAAGGAAACTGCTGCCTCTGCATTTCATATTTCACAACATGACAACACGGCTCGCACATATCTCTACCAATAAAATTGAATGCAATCAATAACCAAACAAACACATATAATTAATAATAAACGTCATAGAAACAGAATTCCCCCAGCACACTATAAAATGTATGTGGTTCTTCGTGGCCTAACTAAAACAACTGACAACGTAATATTTTATATTGTCACTAACAATAAGTTTCCCCACGACTTAACGAAAACAACTGACAACGTAATATCTATATTGTCAGTAACAATAAGTTAAATGTCAATAGCAAATGTTAAAAACAAGCTTATGCAACATGAAATGTCAATACAAATGTTAATTAAATGGTAATTTTGTTAACATCAATAAGCTTCTTTGTTACAGTATCATAGGTGATTTGAACTTGCGGCATAGAAAGTAGAGCAATCGACA
>JBAHVQ010175374.1:192-44012 GCA_036872915.1 Nanipora kamurai
GGAGGCCACACCCACATGGAGGCCACACCCACATGGAGGCCACACCCACATGGAGGCCACACCCACATGGAGGCCACACCCACATGGAGGCCACGCGATCGAGGCACGCTTGTAGCTGCCATGCCACATAGTGCGGGTTACACAGTGCGTGTTACACACCGGGTATACACAATTGTTCCTGCTCGTTAACTTCTATTAGCTCGCGCCAGGGTGTCACCGTCGTGCTTCTGGTAACCACGACGGCTGCAGTTATCCCATTGTTAGTGTTATTTCTATCCCCGCAAGTAACGTTTTCATATTGCTATTGCTAGTCCCACCGCCCATAACGTGTGCTTATCACGATGGCGATTAGGCAAATTTTTTTTTTCAACTGCCCGCGCCCGAGAGAGAGGCCGGCCCCCTAAATATTTCCTAAGCTTTTCCTTTGGAGCTCCTCCCTAAATGCCTTGGCTATTTAGCCTTCCGCTCCTGTCTGCTTACACTTTACACTTTTCTGCTCGTCATGAGGCCCACGGAAGTTTCACGTGGTCGCGCCTCCTCGGTATCCATCTCTGTGTGCCCACCTCAACCAAGCGGGAAACGACGTGCATCGCTGGGGTGTGCACCTCCACAACATAGCCACGCGGCATGCTGTGCACCTCCGCGTTTGGATTCCAGTTACTCCCAGGAACGCTCGCTGTCGGCGCTGCGCCCGTCCCGTGATTCGCGTGTGGATTCCATACACTCTTTAGGGTCAGTTACCTACCTATCCGAGCAACAGCTTCCATCAAGGCCTCCATCATACACGGCTATTAACCCCGAGGGTTTATTAGAGCGTGGAGTTGAGAGACCTCGAGCGTGGACCGCGAGCGTGATTAGCGCCCCACCAAGTTACTCGGAAGCCATGTTTCAAGCTCCGCCTGCATACGAACTGGTTCCAGAACTTTCTTGTCATCCCACGCAAGACCCGCGCGTAATTTACTCACAGCGCTCACGCCCCCAACCTTCTCGTAGAAGAGAGAACCCAGTATGCATTTTTGTGATTGTTGTGATAACTATGCTTTTAATACTAGCGTTGCTGCTAACTATTACTCTTAGCTCGCTCACAAAATCCAAAAATTAAAACAAGTGGTTCAACACAGTTGTATTATGTTTATTTTCACAAACACCCCTTTCCAAATCCACGGTACACTATTCCGGTCAACACTAGAATGTTCAACATCAGCAAGATAATGTTTATAGCGGCAAACTGTCTGCAAAACTTTTTGCTGTAAAGACGCCTCTTTACTGGTCCCATGTTTTCAAAGCTGTTACTGCGGCTGTGGGTGGTTACAAAGCCATCGAGGTACACTTCTTCTGAATCCAGTGCGTCTGTTTCGCGTAAATCTCTTGGGATTCGCTCTAGATGTAAAACAGCTGGACTCTCGGAGTATGTATTGGAACAATTGTTAGCGGTAGCGTTCTGGGTGGGGGTTAGAGACTCGGTGAGAACGTTGTTTAGGCTGGCAGAACTTATGCAAGTGTATTCTTCGTTCTCGGAGTCGCTTTCATACCCATAGGGGCTAACGCGGGCTGGACCCTGCCACGCTGACGGTGGAAATGCGACTTTGTCATACCACACGGTAGAGGGTTTCTTTTGGCGCTTTTTCTTAAATAGCTGAGCCATTCGTTTGAAGAATAACTGGGACAATAACTGTCGTCTGAGCGACTCGCGCCTGGGACGTACTTCGGCGTTAATTGTGGTAGGTCTTAAAGCGTGTATGCGCCTTCTCCGCTTTTGGTCCATGCTTAAACACTCCATGCCTAGTGGGCGGAGTGGGGGAGGGCGTATGCTTGTAATTTAAGATCCACGTTACACCCAAGGAGAAATTACAATCTGGACAGACGTCGCCCTTTTATATGTAAAACGTCACACTTACGTGACGCATGTACCGCTGCAGTACTCAAGAACGCCGTTCTTGATTGACCCAGCGGCAAATATCGCCTTTGTTCCTGGCGTGTTGGGTGTTAAGGGCACACCCCTGCAGTTAACATCGATGGGGGTGTGCTGTTCTGTAAGACGCAAGCACTCACCATCGCTGACAGCCTTGGCTGAAGAAACAGAAATTGTACTGCGTTGCTTAGCGGGACGGGTTGTAGACCTCCCAGGTGGGGATGAAGTGAGAATTGCACCAGATGTTGGACGGTCGGGACAAAATTTTGGATATTTTAAATTTTCTGGACCGTCTCGATTTGCCTATGTGAAGTTTATAGGCAGAGCATACGCACTCGGCAGCGGGCGCAAGTTTCTACTGTATCTATCCAGAAACTATCAGGTGTTTGGATACGAAGACGGCACCGGCTTGCATATGCTCGCCAAGACACTCCACGATTTTTTAAAGTTTAAAGGACTATCCAACAGAGATCTGGTGGTAGTTGACTCCGTTGCGCTAACCTCACAACTTCGGCCTCTGACGCTTCCTATACGGTCTACCTCGGACGTTGAAACTTTATTAGCAGAGGAAGCTACCACCAACCACGCTTCCACCGAAAACCTTTTAGGTGAGTCACAAAACACTCACCAGCAGCCATTAAGTTTCTCGCTTCCAAGCATTAGATCTAAAGCGGCATCACAAGTACAACCAAGTAACCAACGGTTAAAAGGCCGCGTTGAGCGAGCTACGTCCCACAAGTCTACTCTGGAGGAAACTGTTTCGCGTAAATCAAATCTATGTGGAGAGGGTAACCCACCCAGCGAGCCAAACTGCCTTACACCAGAGATGGCGGACTTTGACAGCGACGCATCTGTAGCTTCTGTTTTCTTTTAAATAAAAAAAACATAACACCAAATACTGTTTAAATTTATTGTTTATTGCATCGTTGGCGCTCTTTTGCAGAGGTAATTCCCCTTGCAACGCTTAAAATTTTAGCTTGAGCAGCATTGGCTGCTTGCCAACATTCTAGAGAGAATGGAGTTTTGCAGTGGCAGTGAAAACACAGTCCGTTTATCGTAGTCTCCTCCCCGTCCTGGTCACAGTCGTATTGTGTTGCCGCACTAAACGGTGCGCCACACACGCTGTGTTCCATAGCCAGTTCCTGCATTATTCTGGTATTATTGAGGATGCTCCGAAAGTTGATCAGGTCTGGAAGCGAGATTTGTTTTTCGGGGTCCCTCTTTTCAAACACACCTATAAAAAAGGCATGGAGGCGCGCCTGTATATCGCAGCACGCTCTAATGGTATAGGTCCGCGTGTTAAGGTAGGACCTGCTTTTGGCGGGTTGGGAGGTGGTTTCCCACGAACTCCACGTTAGGTCCAGAGGCAGCGGCGACACCACGTTGCTGATGTCCACCAGTAGCCCCAGCTTGCAGTCGCTGCTGTAGCACCCGCCATGGTCTCTACAGTGGGTACCATTATCTCGTTGCTTAGATCCGGATGCGTGTTCCGCGCGGGCTACGGGTAGCATTTCTAATCGGATGGCCTGCCGACCAACTGGGGATCTGCTTAGCTCTGGGTAGGAAAACTCAGTATTTCCAACTTTACTAAAGACACCACCTTTTAAATTCAACCCCCAAGCACCTCCCCGTTTATATTTTAAAACTCAACAAAGCTTTTATAAAATAATCAAAACAGTATTTATTAACTGGTTACACAAACAGAATTTGGGTTACGTAACACAATTTTAAAAGATTTGGTTACAGTAAAAGTATTTGCCGTGAAGGTAAACAGGGACTAGGGTGTAACTTGAAACCAGGCTACATGTAGATTCTTTGCACCGCCGCTTGTGCAAGTCTATAGCCTCTAGGGTTCCAGCCAAACATGTCCCAGGAACGTAGTTGGCTAGAGCATGCCCAGCAGGTCCAAGTGCGTCCGGAGACACCGCCTCGGCGCCACTCCCAACGGCCCGAGCTATGCGCGCCAAGGTCACAAACATGAAGGTCGGAACGCACGCAACGTCCGATAGGCGCTGGTGGTCGCATAGCTCTGCGAGAGTTGGGCTGCCTGATGACGAGAGGTAGCACCGCATGAATGGTTCTAGTTTTAGGCGCAGGTTTTCCAACAAGGCTATTGAAGAGTGGATGATTGGATCTCTGGTGCGCATCGGAAGGTTTTTGGTGATAATCATCTTACACCAAGATATGGTTTCGTCAGCGGAAGCCAGTGCTTCGAGTAGGTTCTCCCCTCGCATAACCAAGTCCCGTAGGGACCGCGCCGCTTCTGCCGCGTGAGATCTCACCTCAAACAGCTTGTACAAGTTTTCTCCATGGGTAACCAGCGTGTCCCATGTAATTCTTCGCCCTTCCGGATTAAATTGTTCCAAGCCAAAGTTGAGCACCGGAGACCACGGCGATGAGTGTTCGGCTCTAAATCCGCCATTTTTAACGGGAGACGTAAGCGTTTCGCGTGCCCCATGGAACATGTCACTGATGCGAGAGCTCGTTACACGCTTAGAGACGTCAGCAATGGCGTTGGCGGCTGCGGCGTTGAGTCTATCGCCCGATGAGCGACTAGACGCATTACCGCTTTTGTTGGTGTTGCCTCGTTGCCTGTTGTGATAGACTCTGGATGCGCTGTGGGTTCTGGTCTTAAAGCGCCACCCGCCAGACGGTCCGGCGGTGCAATGTCCGGCATCGGCAGATTGGAAATCGCCACTCCTATGACCTAGGCGCATGTGTACCGGCATGCTCGATCTCTTTGGCCAGTTTCGCGACCCCTGGTTAGCGGGTGCTGCTTCTTGGCTCTGTTTTTCCCAGGCGCGCTGTTTCCAGTTGTTTCGCCGAAAGGGTCGCCGGCGATTTTTGCGACCGTGGGGAAATGCTGATCTCTCGCTGGTGGTGTTTTGCGGTTTGGGGTTTTTAGGCGACGCTGCAAAACTCACCACTAGGCTCTTCGGCACTTCAGAGACCACATTTCGAATCGTAGACATTGTGCCGGTAGATTCGGACATTTCAAAGGCGCGCTTGTTAACCACGGCGCTCTGAGCAGCTTCCACACACGACCCACCGAGAGTATCATCGGTGTCAGATCCCATTATGCTCATTTCGTCATCCATAGGCTCACAACTGCTTACGCTTGAAAGAGCCATAGTTTTGATACAGCAGAGTATGTCTTCCAGGGTTGTAAGTTTTAATCAGTAGGTGTACCCAAAAAGGCCAAGAGTGCGGATCTCCTGGGTGTCAGGATTTTTATAGAGACTTACAAGCCGCGCCCACTAGTTATTATTGTGACAAGGACTCGCCCAATAAGCCAATTTGAATACGCTGTTCGTAGTGAAGCAAAATCGACACAGCGCCAACTACAAGCAACAGGTACACTATTTTTCCGCATAGGTTCGCAAGCACAGTGGAACAACAACTGGTACACAGTCCTTTCACTCCGTGCACCATGGGGGCTGGGGGGCTTACATTAGAGCCGGGTTTGGGGGGTTTTTCGTATATAATCGCAACTATCTCCACGATTGTTACAGCGATTACAAACCCCCACGAAGCAATTTTAACATAAATGGGGTATAGCTGGGAGCAGGGAGTATGGACTAAGGTTACAGTTCCAACAACCAGAATTCTTGCAAAAAGATGCGCACCCACCTCGAGGCCGATAAGCGCCAGGGCAGCTGTGTGCTCACAGAGAAATCCTATAGGGTCTCGCTTAAAGGTTTTGCTGAGAGCTACCCTGCGCAGAGACGCTTCACATAGCAGCAGGGCAAATTTTGTATAGTGGGTTTTTAAAACGGTAGTAGCTAGAGTGTAAGCAGCATAGTTAAAGGTATAGCTTGTAGGCGATAGAAACTCGTTTTGGTTTCTGAAGGGTCCCAGCAAGCGGCGCTCCTGCCGCAAACACAAGAACGCAATGTATATGATCCACGCTACAATGATCATCTGGAGCTGTACGCTCCATAGGTAGGCTTTACAGTTTCGAGTTCCCACTACTATTCGCACCTTATCATGTAATTCTTTCATGTTCTTTAAAACGTCCAGCTTGGTTTCGTTGACCCAGTTTTCTCTGCAGATATAGTCAAATCCTGATAGGCCATCACCAAATCGCTTTGCTCCATTTTTTGGGTACGCATACACTATAGTGGAGTTGTAGACTTCCCACCTGGTAGCGATTCCATCTTTTGAGTCTATAGAAACTGTAGCGTAGACGCATGGGTTATGAAGCTTAGCTGTGAGGGTATACCAAACGGTGAACGCGGCATAGGCAGTGATCAATCCCAGTACAGATAGGTATGCCGTTCTCCCCCCGAATAACATTGTGTATATTATTTTGCTCTGTTCACCTCTAGCGTAAAAATGGTGCACATTTTATTGTTGCCGCATTTTGTAGCAAAGCACTGTTGACTTATGGATGCGCAAAGTCTACCGTGAGCGTCAGCACTTATTGACAAAAACGTGCGGGCCAATCCACGTGCTGAGCGAAGGTGTTTAGCTCGCAAGCAGCTGAACCCCTGTGATCTGTAGGCGCTTCCAGATCGATTAATTTGCAGTAAAATCCAGTCAGGCTTGGTCACTACTGTGTGTACTCCAACCGTGTGATATTCACCGGCGTGGTTAGGGAAATGCGCACTGAGGTGTAACACCACCTCACAGAGTACCACGTCGACAACAAACGCCTCGACAGCTTCGTTAGATTTTATAGACACGTTGTAGCTCGACAGAAGAAACTCTAGCGTGGCGCGTTTAGTCATGATCGCCTCTCTATTTCGAGCTACCTTGCGCTCAAAAAAGCTGACGTAGTCACCACCGAGGTTTGTGATTACATGAGTTACTGTAGAACTACGGGGGGATGCATGAAAGTGAAAATTGGCAGGGTTTGAATGCTCTGCTATAAACTCATTTACATTGTTGCAGTTTTTTGGAACGACGTAAAAGGGATATAGACCGCCATAAACCTCCCCAGAGTCGCCCACTTTACAAAAAAATGGAAGGCGAAGGCTGCGACCATGCGAGTAAACTCCAGTGTCTAAAAATGAAAAATCCCGTAAAACAGAGCACATACTCTCCGTAAACGTGCGCTCTAAAACAACAGCCTGTTGTATGATGCGTGCCACACCTCGCAAAGCCTCCGGTCCCGCCAAGATGTACGGTGGTGGTACCGGAACAGTGATACGAAACCCCATTTTTTCTGTACACTGGCAAGCGTTGGTTTCAAGGAGCAGTTGTAGCGGCGTTTTGTCGGTTGTTTTATTTTGGGGTTTAAAATCACATACCGCTTGAGCACATTCATTATCATCAACAATCATTTCATAGTCGTCTGTCAGATCATAAGTGTATTCTTCCATGGCGGCATAATCATCTAGAAAGTTAGATTCCATGTAATATTCTTCTACGCAGTCAACGTAATTTGAGAGCGACGAGTGCTCGTTTTTGGTACGCGCTTTAAAAAGTTGAGGGGGACACTGAGTTTTGTAAAAGTAACACGGGTAAGAGTCCCACTGTACTACAGCCTCGGTAAAGATGAGTGATAATGTTGTTATGATGCCATTTCTAAAGCCTCGCATTGCTAGGTGAAGCATACCCAACGGAATGGGCTTTTTTATGTCAAAATCTACATCCAAAATGATGTTACTTACGGCAAGGGACGAGTTAAAAATCTCGTTTCGATTAATATACATTTGCAGCGATGCGTTTGAAGAGGCCATAGCGGCGCGGCAGACGCCAGTGTCGTCGCGCATAAGCTGCAAATCGCGATGTGCCATCGCATAATCGTCCATTTGTGACAACCCATCAAATGACAAATCATGCTCAGAAGCCAGCCGATAGGTCTGGTGGTACATATTTTGTGTTACAGTCTCCCAGCGGTCATTTGCTATAACCGCAAATGCCTGCCGTTTTGAGGGTAAAGCCACTCTATATACAGGTGTTGGGCCCGAAATTCCTCTTTGGCCAAACAGCACTTCTAGCGGCAAAACTCTACCATCAATTGGTTGTGATGATGCGATGTTTAATAACCGCCTAGATATTCCACATTGGGATGGAACACCCGGAGATAGTTCTTCACCACGTGGCTGATCAAGTGGCGGTGTTGTAGTAATACACTGAGGTTTGGTAGATGGAATTAAGGTTTGTATCCAGCCATGTCCAGCCAAAGATGTTTCCACCCTATCAAGCAGCTTTAACATTTGCGTAGAAGTGTCACAGATACTCAGCGGGTTGTTACCTGCAAACATCATCGTGGATGATGGGGTATAAGTTTTGTCACTAACATACTGTTTGCTGATAGACACGGGCAAACGAACCACCTCAGGGCTTACATTATGGGCAATGTAATCTATTATATTGAGCTGAATTCGAACCTGAGCAAAAAATTTCTCAATAGTGCCCCGTTTCAGTGACGAGGTAGAAGTTATGCGCTCAATGTCCGCTGGGTCAGATATGCTAACCGCAAGCAGGTGATTATAGAGCTGTCTGCGGTTAAAGCTTTCAAAGTGTGCCAAGTAAATGTAGGTAATAAACTCTCTATCGGAAACACGCAGTCCCTGTCTGTCTGCGGCAATAAACTCCTCCAGCGCGCTGACTTCAGACACGTCTGCCTGAATTCTAAGATCTACGTACCTGGGAAGTGCTAGTGCTGACGGCCCTCTGGCATACCAACTTTGACAGCAAAACTGCGAGAGGCGGGCAAACGATGTCAAGTGGGTAAGATCCAAGTTAGTTGGGTTTGGCAAACAGGGAACGTTATACGTTTTGATAAAGTCCTTGGTGGCTTGTAGGTCGTAGGTACCACCGCATCCAGAATGGCGAATTGCTTGAAAGAGGTAGTATCTGGTGGCCAGTACAAGTTCCCTTTCTCCAGGACCAAATTTTGAAGTAAACCAGAACGGTGTGGTGTTGTTATTGCTGTATAGACGTCTGAACGCAGTTAGCACCTTATTCTCATGGTGTATATACACAGAAGTTAGCCCGGGACGACCAGTACTGTGACCGAGAATAGCAGCCTTTACGGAACCTCGCTGGGGGTCGTACTTTGCGGCGGCTGCCGTTCGTCCTGTTCTCGCTGTAGCGTTGTCCAGAGTTATAGCCAGAGCCAGTATCAAGTCATTGTGGAGCTGGAAGGTATCTCCGTCTACAAGCGCCTGAAGCAGTATCTTAGACGATATTGGGTGACCGTGTAACAAAGTCTTGGTTAACGCTCTTGCTCCTGTTAAAGTTAAAAACGCACACACAAACATTGGGCGTATGCGTTCTTGCGGCTCGTCACTAGCACCTCCCACAATACCGCTTAACAAACAAAAGCTTACTGATGGTTTTCGCTCTAAAAGAGCAGCCGCCAACAGCTCCTCGTCTGACTGATCAGTTGTGTCCCAGCTGTCACCAACATCAGCGTCCAATACGCGAGGCTGGGAGCCAAAAAGATCATCGAGCTCAGAACTCCAGTCGTAGCTTATAACATAAGCATCCTCAGAGCTCTCCTGGCCAGTTAGAAGCATCAGCGAATAAGTGATAACGCAGCTATCCGTAGCATAAAGAACCCTAATAGTGGGATTTGGGTTGTTTAACGCCATGTTTAAGTGGCTAATGTCCAGTCTATGTGGAACTAAAAACCCCGCATCCCTAGAAGAAGTTTATGAGCCAATTATGGGTGGGAAGAACCCAGCCACCATGCTCCGCCTACAGTCCGCCCTGGCTGCAGTTAATGCACTTTTGCCAGCAACCCTCACTATAGAGGATGTGATTTCATCGGCAGACAACACACGGCGCTTGGTTAAAGCCCAGACCCTGGCTCGTACCTATCAAGCGTGCCAGCATAACATAGAGTGTTTATCCAGACATAGGGCCAGTTCCGACAACCCAAATTTGAATGCCGTGGTGGCTACGCACATGGCCAATGCTAAGCGCCTTTCGGATACCTGCCTCGCTGCTCTAATGCACCTCTACCTGTCGGTTGGGGCAGTGGATGCCACTACGGACACTATGGTAGATCACGCCATTCGCATGACTGCTGAAAATAGCGTGGTAATGGCCGATGTTGCTGTTTTGGAGAAGACTCTTGGACTGGAGCCCCAGCCATCAGTAATGGCACATGACTTACTGGCCCTCGAAAGCAGTGTGTATAATTCTGGCAATTCCGTGCCAGTAAATGACTATCCAGCGGAAGATGTTGAGTCTACCCAGAGTGTACACAGCCCTTTGCTGTCCAAGCGGCCTAGCAACACCGAGGTTGTTTGTAGCTCCATCCCAGTGAAATCAAACCTCAAATCCAAGCCCAGACGCAAACCCAGTTTGGTAGCGGCGTAAAATTTAAAAACCAATAAACGATTTAAAGCTTTTAAAGGACTATGTTTATTTTATATCTTCATAACACGTATAGTGAAACCAGGGGCAGTTATAGTCCTGTTGAACCAAAGCCCCCCTCAGAGCGGGCACTCGAGGGTGCGTCGTGATCAAATGCTTCTGTAAACTTCCAAAGGATGGGCGTCGGGTTATGTTTGACAGCTCCGGTGGGCGAATAGGTAGGAAAGGGGGTGTTATAGTTTACGTTGGTGGGTATCAGCGCCTCGTCAATATCTTCCGTTAACACTAGCTGAGCAACACGCTGACCCTTGGTGATATATACGGGATACTTATTGATATTAAGGATAAAAAAGCAACACGTTCTCCCGGTTACCCACCTAGTTGGTAGCACTATTAAACCCCTTCGATTCATAGACGAGCGTCCAAATATACACGGAGTAACCGCTGGGTTAGAGGAAGAAAACACAATTGGCAGTTCCACAAAGTAGCTCTCATCAGGTTCTATAGTGGCGTTTGTTTGTGCGCTGATGTCATATCCTGCGTCTTCGTCGCGTTTTGGAGCAAAGTAATCGTAAAATATGTTAACTCTTGGTGACCGCCCATTTTCAGTTAAGTTAATGTTAGTCACGTTTATGGTCTCCGTGCTGAGTTTTACTAGCACGAGCCCCAAACTCATACATCCAGGGGGCACTACCGTATTTACTCCGTTGGCAAATTGTACCGCTTTCACGACGCCGCGATATCCCGAGTCTACTATACCGTAGGCGGTGTAGTAGTTGGCTAGATTCCCAGTAAACGTTATGTTGCTAAAATTCCCTGGCTCACGTCCAACATGCGGCAAACCGCTAATTTGCGCGAGAACAATGGCATATCCGCTGGAGCAGGCAACCCGTACACCTACGTCAGTGAGCACACTATAAAATTCGCCCGCACTTCCAAGCCCGGCACTCAGCTCGACTGTGTGGTTGTTGATTAACACCAACAATCTTCCATCAGCTTCTGCTCGCGCTTCCCATCCATTACTACATTCAACCACCACGATGTTGTCAGCGAGATTAGTGACGCTGGCCATTTTAACCTGCCTTTTGGTGGTGTTTGGTTTGACCAGAGGGGCTAGCGGCGACCTTGAAGCAAAGCAACGACTCGACGTTGCAAGAGAAGAAGAGAGGCGCGACTTTTGGCATGCAGCCTGCTCCGGACACGGATTTCCAATTACCACCCCGAGCACTGCAGCTATTCTATTTTATGTGTCTTTGCTTGCAGTAGGCGTGGCCGTTGCTTGCCAGGCATACCGCGCCTTCCTACGAATTGTGACGCTGGAGATGTTGCGACACCTACACTGAGCAACATTGTATGTATAATCCCGGATATGTTGCAACCGTTTGACTGTATAAAAGGACTAGCGCTAAACCTACTAGAATCATTCGTGCTGAAAGTTCCTTTCTAGTCTACAGCACTTCCATTAGAGTTTGTAGAGGTTTTTACTAGTGAGTAAATATGTCCGATACGTGGCGTAGACGTCGTAGTGGCGGTGGTGATGTTAACGCCACAGAGGAGTTCGTATACTCTACAATTCGTAACGAAAATAGGCAAAGACGACCTTCTCGCGGAAGCTTTGTTGTGCGAGAAAACGAACTTTACGATAAACAGCGTGTATCTAGGGAAAATGATTTGTATGACAGTGCATGCCGTAACGATGACGAAGTTTACACCAGACAAAGCAGAGGCGCTGCCGCTCACTACAACCCCCAAGAACACATATACGAGACGTGTCCAGGAGATGAATTTTACGATGCCTGTGAATATTCTCTCGTTGGAGGTGGTAAATTATCTACCTCCCATGGCCGTTTGAGCCCCACAAAAACCACACCCCACCCAAAGAGCGCGGGTGTAACCCCACCCCAACGTGTACCAGCGCGACCAGCTACTCGTGCGGCGGCACCGTCTGCAACACCAACCCAGCCGGATTGTGTTGCAAAACAACGCACTTCGCCAGGTGTAAACTCCATAAAGAGCGGTAAAAGCCTTGCGTTTAGCTGCACCCCCAAAACGCCAAAGACGCCATGGTACGGTGCAACTCACCTGTTCAACAAAAACGTGTTTTGTGCCGCAGTGAGTCGCGTAGCCGCCGCACATGCAAGCGACGCAGCATCAGCACTATGGGACCTAGACCCTCCAAAAACGAACGAGGACTTGGACAGGTTTTTGAAGGCTGCAGCAATTCGCATTTTGGTTTGCGAGGGATCTAAACTCCTCGAAATGGCAAACGCAACAATGGAAAGATCCCCAGATGGGGCTGCAGCGGTCGCCCCCATCGGTTACGATCGCCGTCCTCGGTTAGCTTCTAGGAGGCGATCAATAAAATGTAAACCTCCAGCGGATGATTTTTTCGACGACACAGATTCCAGATAACGCATTTGCATAAATTTATAGCATTACAATCTCAATAAAATGTACCACTTGCTTATTCCTTTACCTTATTTGTCGTGTGCTCTGTTACTCTGCTGGTATTCAACGCGCTACCATGGCGGCTAACATAGCCATGTTTGCCGACATAGAAGATTACGATGACACCCGCTCTTGTGAATATGGCTATGGTACCTGTGAGCTTATGGATGTTGATGGTGTGGTTGCTAGCTTCGACGAGGGAATGTTAAGTGCCAGCGAGTCCATTTATTCTAGCCCAGCCCAAAAGCGTTTGGCGCTACCACCACCCAAAGCAACTAGCCCCACCGCATTATACCAGCGGCTACAAGCCGAGCTGGGCTTTCCAGAGGGCCAGGCAATGCTGTTTGCTATGGAAAAGTGGAACGAGGACATGTTCTCGGCAATACCGGTACATGTAGATTTGTACACAGAAATCGCCCTGCTATCAACCTCGGTAAACGAGGTAGTTAAAGCGGGGCTCGATAGCCTGCCCATACCCACCAACTATATTCCAGAGGTAGACTTAAACGCACACGGAAGCGAGCCCTTTCCGGAGGTGCCCGCTCTGGAGGACGAACTAGAAACCTACGTAATATCGGCTCAGCGATTTTACCTATCAGAGTTACGCGCACGCGAAGAGCACTATTCGCGGCTGCTTAGAGGCTACTGTGTAGCGCTATTGCATTACCTGTACGGCAGCGCTAAGCGGCAACTGCGCGGAGCCGGATCCGATTCCGCATTAATGCATAAGTTTAAACAGGTGGTGCGTGATAGGTACTACCGCGAGACAGCAAACCTTGCTCGGTTGCTTTACCTACACCTGTATATTTCTGTTACCAGGGAAGTATCTTGGCGCCTCCACGCGAGCCAGGTAGTGAATCAGGGCATATTTGTCTCTCTCCACTATACGTGGCCGCAGCGTAGAAAGTTCGAGTGCCTGTTTCACCCAGTGTTGTTTAACCACGGGGTGGTAATCTTGGAAAACGATCCCCTCGAGTTTAATGATTTACAGCGTATAAACTACCGCCGGCGTGAGCTTGGACTGCCGCTGATTCGGGCCGGGCTAATTGAAGAAGAAAACCTACCCCTGGAATCGGAGCCGACATTTTCTGGAAAACTACCAAGAACGATCGGCTTTTTGACGCACCAGATACGAACTAAGATGGAAGCTTACTCAAACGCGCATCCCTCGACCCCGCTATTTCCGCTAGCTGAGCACTCGTACAGTAAACGTATAGATGGGCGCTTGTCATACGGCACAACAGCAGAAGCCATGATGGACCCACCATCCCCCAGCGCCGTTTTACCAGGGGATCCAGTTCCACCGCTTACCGTAGGGATTCGTCAGACTGCTGAAACGCTTGCTCTTCCGTCTAACCTCACCCTACAGAGCATGGAAACTGACGTTCTTGACTACTCATCTATTTCAGGCGACGAGCTCAACCAGATGTTTGACATTTAATACAATAAAGCACGTTTCCAAACTTAACATAATGGCCGTATTTTCCGTCGATACGCTGCGTGAATAGAACGTAATGGGGGGAGGTGGGCGTGGTCTGCGGGTGGTGTATGTTTAAATTGGGCCCGGAGGTCTATAGGCAAGTTTTGTTTGCATTCGTGATCTGCTGCAACAAACGACAATTAACTACCAATCTTCAAATATCGCCCATTTAACAGTACAAAACTAGGGGGTATGGCGGTTTTGAAGCTCGTAGCTTGCCTATAAAACTCGCGCGCCTTGCCGCGAGATGGGTGTTGCTATCTAGCGTAGATAGCGGGCGTTTGCCGTCAAAACCTGACGGTTGTACTACAGCGATACGGAAGTAGTTAGCATGGACCAACATCACGGCGTTCGCGGTGGGGCGCCTATACGCAGGCCTCGCAGATCAATAGAAACGCGCTCCCATCCATTTAGAGCCGCAGGAAATACACAGCGCACATACAGCACGCCAAGACTTAGTTATAGAGATGGATTGTCTGGCAGAGCCTCTTCACTTGAACCCGGGGGCCAAGCTCACGATCAAAATGAGAGCTCTACACAAAGTACTTCAAATAATCAACCAAGCACCTCATTTTGGGGATATCTACGAAGAGTTTTTTCAGATGATGCCCCCGCGCAGCCACAAGCACCAAGGTCTCGCGCTGATTTTGCTCCTCCCCCCGAGGAGGACTCATCCAGCGAGGAAGAAGACGAGGAAGGTCCCTCACAAGCTCCGTTGGATGAGGAGGACCAGCTCATGTATGCTGACCAATACTCAGTAGGTAACTCTAGTGATGATAACGAAGAAGACTACCTACAGCCAGAAGTTGAATATCCAACTTCCGCAGAATCTGGCGAATATCATAACAGTGGGATGTTTGCAGAAGAGGAGCCGGAAAGCGAGTCTGAGTCAGACATGGAAAACTACGAAACGTACGAGGAAAATGATACGGAAGTCATATCAGATGATAGCCATAGACTTACTCGTACGTGGTTGGATAGGTCTATACGCTTAATGGACGACGCACTTGCACAGTCTTCTGAAATTTCTAAGGCTATCACTAAATCTACGCGCAGGTTATACGATAGCCAGTTTACTCCAGGGGGTCGAGGCTACAAACAAACGGAAACCCCCTCCCAGCGTTTGGTTCATCTATCACGCGCTGGTATGTACGATTCTGACGAAATCGTTATGACAGGGGATTACATGGAGGTTGACGACGACCCAAACAGCGCTTACCAGTCATGGGTGCGCGCTATTCACCACCCGGTTGCCATGAACCCATCATGGGAGGAAACAATTTCCAATCACACCAATACATCGTTTTCTGCCGACATAGACTATGATATAGACGAGCTAATCGAAATGAACTTGGCGCGAACACCCCCAGTGTTTGAGGGATTGCTAGACAGCGCAGACTTTTTTTACAGACTACCCATGCTCTATACATATGCTACTATCACTCAAGACGAGGCCTACGAAGAGCGGCAGGCATGGTCTAATACACAGGCGCTGCATGGACACGAACAAAGTTCTTGGCCAGCGCTTGTGAGTGATTACTCTAAGGGGGGGATGTACGTGTCCCCTACTCAGGAACCCCGCGGGATATGGCGACGCGCGCTAAAACAAGCAATGGCTCTTCAGCTAAAGCTATGTGTGCTTGGTTTAACAGAATTTGTAACTAAGCGTGAGCTCACACAACACCATTCAGCTGTAACTTTTTTGGTCGACTCGCTCCTTAGAACAGCAAAAAATTGTTACTTGGCCAGCCGACTTTTAGTATTTGCCTGGGAAAGACGCAGGGAAACTGGTGTACGACGCCCAGCAGAGCCCCTCATAGCACTCTCCGGGGTTACGCTTCTCCAACCGCTTCCCCCAGAAGTCTCAGAATTACTTGAGCAGCGTACATTTGATATAGGGTTGCGCACCCCCCAAAGTGGAGTGTTTAGAGCGTTCTTCGGACCGCTTGTGTATTGGGCAGAACTACGCAGAGCCTTGCGAGACCCAGCTGCCATAAACTGTCGCTATGTTGGATTTCATCTCCAAACATCAGAAATTTATTTATTGGCACGCGCCCACTCTGCCAGCCCAGGCTACACCAAAGAAGAACTGGTGGCAATGGAGGCAACGCTCACACTTGGGACCCTCATGTTAGAGGTAGCGCTACAGTGGATACACGTGGCCAGTGCACAGTTACTTAGCGAAAACGATGCACTGAAAGCTTTTAGGCGTGTGAGTGCGTCTATTCCCCACGCCCTGGCGCCACTTGGTAGCATACGCCTACACGACGCAGAGTTTGAAGTGCTAAGCAACCCAGATGTGATGGTGGCACGTGATGAAACCGCCCTGAGCCAGGCGTTGTTTCTTGGATATTTTTCTGTTAGGACCGCACTAACTGCGTGCATGCGTGACTATGCTAATGAGGTGGATGGGGGATCTAAAGAGACCGTTACTGGTGTGTTTTTGGGCGTGGGGCTAATTATTCAGCGCCTCGCTGGCCATATGAACTTTTTACTAAACTGTATGGCCGGCGCGGCACTTTATGGCGGTAGCAAAATCGCCATACACTCATTAACTCTGCCCAGATACAGCCTATTGGCGGATGTTATGGCCCCTATGCTTCAGCAGCAGTCTTTGGTCGACTTTTGGCGCGCCAGAGACGACATGTTGGAGGAACTAGAAATAACACCACGCCCTGGACCCCCAACGCAAGGCAAGCGCGTGGTGCTGGAGATGCCTTTGCCCTCGGACGATCTTCCAGCTATGACTCCCAGTGGCCAAGTAAACAATGGCGCCGGTTTGGGGCGCATGGTGGACATGGCCAAACACTTACAGCACTATAGAGAAACAATTATCGGAGACGATGCCTCTTCCTCTGTAGGTAAACGTGGCTTAATGAAATCTGGTGTGGGCGTAGCCGCCATGCGCTGGAGGCGGAGAAAGTAATAAGATACTCACCCAAAAGCACTTAATGCTGTTTACGTCCCCGGTATGCTCTCACATTCCGCAAGCACTTTCATGAAACCTCTTCTACTTACCTAGCACCCAACTTGTTTGTACGTCTTCGTAACAATCTATACATTAACTGAATACAATGGAAGCTAGTGGGTCTGCCTCATGGGCCCGCGTTTCCAAAAACCTAATCGAGCGCCGTGCAGTCAAAGGGTGCCTCTTGCCGACCCCAAGCGATGTTATGGACGCTGCTGTTATGGCCTTAAAAGACGCAACCGAGAACGTTGTGAGCAAACACCTATTTTCTGTAGATCGTACCAACGCACTGTCTGTGATCCACACCAATGCTGTTCCAGAATCTATAATTACAACCGCCATTTTACGCGATACAAACGGAGAATATCGTAGAGAATACGAAGATTCTGCAAAGTGTAACTTAGCCGCTACGGATTTATCACAGGATGGAATGTGGGAAGTTGTTATCAAAAGCTATTGGCGCTACCTTAGGGAATCCAGCGGCGCTGAGGTTGTTGATCGCGGAGCGGTGGGAAACACAACCCAGTCTGTGTTATCTGTACTGATTCTCCAGTCTACCTTTGGCAAAAAACGTCTATCAAAAAATCCATTTAAACACAAAGGCCCAAATGTAAGCTACAAGTCTAACTTAGAAAACCTGCGCGCCGCCTTTACTAAAATAGAAAAGTATATGTACTATATGCGACCCAATGATCCAATGACTAAAAGCGAGGACACAGAACTACGGTTGCACGAGTTACTGGCATACGTGGCAACATGTTACAGGTGGCTATTGTGGTTTATGGACCTGACAGACGCAAAGGTGTTAAAAAACATAGACAAGGGGCCCGTAATTACACACGGACCGCGCGAAACGCGCCCTCCGGATGAACTTGTTCGGCGCCACCTCAAAAGCGGCCCCGCAATTTCCGCCGGAACGGGTGATGCTTTAACGTTATCAACAGCAACGGCCGACGCTCTGATCGTTTTACTGAGGATGAGCGTTTCTTGGACTTCTCACTCGTGGAAGAGCAATACCCACGGGGTTACGGGTGCTATCGTGGCCGCAGTTGAGCTTGTAACGCTCATTCATCACCACTTGCAGTACATAATTAATACTATATTTGCTGGATACGTATGTTGGTTGGACGGCGGCGTGGAAAATTCATATTTAAATTCTGCGCTTCGCAACCAGGGAAGGTTTGACCATTTTGCGGGAAAACTTGTTCCAATCATGGCTACACTCAGCTGGGCAAACATGGAAAAGGGAACGGTTATGTGGTTTAAATACGCGCTAGCTAAAAGTATAGTGTGCCACGGATCACCTACTCAGCACTACCTAACCGTGCTTGACTCAATCGCATCAAAGCGCACCGGCGCTGGTTTACCTCCTGGGGCAACCTTTGGTCGCACAGCTAATTTTCAAGGACAATTTGGCTGCCCGCCCCAGGGACCTCTTCCTGCGCCACCAAACTCTAAAACTAAAAGCATGTTTAAGCGACCTGGACGTGGCAGCGTTCGCAGCTTAAAACAGTTACCCGCATCCACACCAAACATGGTTTCTTCAGCGACTACCTACAATGCAGGGGGTAATACGGCCGCTACAAGCGGTCAAGGTGAGGAAGCCATACAAATACGCGCTTCCGGTGAACTTAATGACTGCATTTGGTATTTAAATGGTACCTACTCACATCAGCGCAGCGACAGTAGCTCGTCTGATAATAGCTCGTGCTCTAGCACAGAAACTGAGTACATCACTATATCCTCCACGCCTTCACCAACCAGAGAAGTTGTGTATACCGATCCGCTTTTGGGTTCGGACGAAGAAAAAGACGCAAGTCCACAACCAGCTAATACAGTGAGCGAATACTCATCTCCCGCAAATTCCGGCTATATGCGCCCCCGGAGCACGCTTGCGGAGGAAATTTGGCAATTGCGGGACTCTGATTACACTCCCTACATGCGCCCTAGTCGCGCGGGTCGCCCACGTTTAAGATTGGAAGACCAGACTTTACAAACATTACCGGGTTGCAAGCCACCCGCAAATTCTCCAGAAGACAATTTTGAGGACACCTTATTTTCGTCGTCCCAGATTTACTCCGATAACGCACACAGTACCTTTAGACCAAGAGCCAGGTGTGTTGACGACGAATATGGGTTAACTGCACTTGCAGCTCTCAGCGCCTCCCAAGCAAAAGCCAGGCGGGTGCGTTTGGGTACTACCACTCCCACTTCTGCTAACGAAGCAACTGAGAAATACACCACACCCAGCAGTGGCGGCTGTATCAGGCGAACCCTTTCAACAAGCGAGTCTCCCGAAAGCAGCCCGGAGCAACAAGAGCGTGTAAGCTCGCTGTAACCACCCCATGTACCATTTAAAATTATATTAATAAAAACATTTAACGAATAAAATCTTAAAATATTAATACTTTATTTAAGCACTCACAAACACCTTTAAACAGGGTCAAATGTTGCGCCTATAACTCTGTATATTCCAGCGTGGAGTTATCTATTACTGCAAAAATGGAAGAATGTGGTCAAGCCGAAGCGCCTGGCGGGCCTTGTAAATCAACTCTCCAAGTGGGCTGAGTGGGCGGGCGGCGTAGCACACACCAACGCGTTTTCTGGAGCATACCGAGTTTTGTGAAAAGTTACAGTTTGCAAGTGGTGTGTCCGTCAGATTTAGTTTTTCTCCAGCCGATTCGTTGATGCCAATGTTTAGGCAGTCCAGAAGGTTCATTATCAGGACAGTAGTGTTGTCCGGGGCCGGCATCTCAGAATATGCTCCACATACAGCCCCTATTTCGCTAGAGTTGCTGCTGTTGTAAGCGTCTAGCGACACGGGGCGTACACACTCGTCACCCAGACCAAAGGTTTGCGCTGGACATGGTGCTGTGCGTAGCGCGACCATGGGTACTGTTAGGACAAAGGTAGACACCAAAAGTGTGGTGGTCATTAGAACCCCCATCGCAAACATACCCATCGTAAAACAGAGGCAGCGGCATCTAGATCTGCGTTTTGGTCGGCGCCGTTTTGTATAAACGAGTTCGGTTGGTTGGGGTAGAGTCGGCAGCGGTGGTGTAAACCCCAAAACAGTCTTTGTAGGTAGTTGGGGAGCTTGATCATTACCGGCAGCTGTATCAAGCTCCAGTAATTGATAATCTTTTAGCGAAGCTGTTGGGTCTCCAGACATATTTTCGCTTTACTTAGACGTTATGGCTGCATAGAGATGAGCGTATAATGCAGAGTAAAATGGCTTTATAAATCCAGCCGGGGCGCGATTGTAACACAAAACTAACGGTTTCCACCTAGAGCATGAAAACGCATATGTTTAATACCGTATTTATAAGAGTGCGTTTGTGAAGACAGCCAGCCAGACTGCGGTTTGAACTGTATTTAAAAAAACCAGCTGCTGTTCAAACTGACGACGAGCTTAGAAGTCTGCTTTCTTGTACGGCACCTGCGAGGGTTTTGAGCAGTAAAAACAAACGGCTGTAATGAGAACAACCAGCGCTAGCGCTGCGGCCCCGCAAGTAACGGCGATGATGCTAGTTAAAACGGGCATGTCCTCAACAATAGGGGATGCATCATATACAACGCTGTCAGAAAACATTGGAAGGCCGTCCGGGTAACCCTCTATGATGCAGTTATACTCTCGCTCTCCGTTTTCTTCCGACAGGGGCCTGCTACTCCGCATGTTGACTAATCCTGGGTGGCTTGAGCAAACTCCCGTTGTTACGTCTTGTGATGGGACCCCCGGTAAATGGTCGTTAACGACCCACGATACAAACACTCCGTTGCTAGGTACACATTCTGCCGTACAAACTGCTGCACCATCTTCAACGTTTACGGACACGGTTGGGGCCACGAACACAGAGGGCGTGCCTGCTTTGGCCATGCGAGAAAAGGATACCTCGTCTCTGTACCATTCTATGCTACAGCGGAGGCTGGGGGGATATTCTTCGTCGGGGTCAGCTGGGATTGATACAGTCGAGATGCGAGTGATGAGACCATCCACCCACACACTAGAAGCATTGGTAACATACTTTGTAAAATCAACCTCTTTGGCGTTTTTATACCACCTCAGCTTAACAGAGTTGTGGGGAAAGTAGCTAGCAACTACGCACACGGCTCTGTGGTTTTCACCCTTCAAACTTGGGTGAACGGAGAGGTCCATTAGGGGTGCGTTGTACGTTAACACGGTAACGCTGGTACTGTTAATGAGTGAGCCGTTTTTGGCAAACAAGTACCACACATAAACTCCCGCGGTACTCCAGTCTATAGATTTTATGTTTAGTGGAAAATTTGTACCACCGTTCGTGTGGGCCGGGAGGTTGAACAGTTGACGCTTAGGTAGCCTGTCTGGAATAACGCCCAGCTGGCCAACCCTTCGAGATTTCGCGCTAGAATGTGCGGTTGAAAATAACAGCAGGGTTTGGTCTTTGGTAGCGTTGTGGTTAACATAGTTTTCTTGGTCACCAGGAGGCGTGTCTGAAAATGGGGTGCGCTGGTTTAGGTGAATTTCTAGTCTGTATTCACTGTGATTTACACTTACTGTTGTAGAACAGTTAATGGTAACAGATGTGTAGTAGGGAACCGATATGAGACTATTTGTGCATGTAATTGTATTTTCATGTGAATGTGGGTGACTCGGCGTTGGTGTAGCTTCGGTGCCGTTTACATCGGTTGAGTTGTTCGTGGCTGTTGAATTATTAGAGTCCGTACTGGTTGTGTAAGTTGGTGTGACTGGAGAACTGGTGCCTTCGCCAGTATTTGTGGTTGGTGTGGCTGGACTGGCGCTAGCACTGGTCCCAGACGTGCGTGTTAATATAAACCCCCCACAGATTATATACGCAAATGTTATGAATCGCATTATATTTACCAAACCCATTGCTGTGGGTTATATGTTTGCGATTTTCCACAAAGAACAATAATAACTCTTCTGGTCGGAGAGTTATAAGCATACCGTGCCCCAAAGTGTGTCATTTAAAGGCGGCCTTCTTTATGTGAATTCGACCGATGTTTAAATCAATACACCTTGTGGTTGTTGTTAATACTAATTGACATGTTTAATGTGTGATTATAGTTGCGTAACATAAACCCGCTGCAACATACACACTAACAATCAGCCACCTTGAAATGTGGGTTGCGGCCAAACGGCTGGCCCCCGTTGCGCGCTTACGAAGGTACAAAGCCCCAAGTACGCCCCCGGACGTAGTAAATGCAAGCGAAATGGGAGCGGCCACCCAATACCCAAATGCTGCTAATACCACGCAAACTGCGTGGGCCGTGGCGTGAATTCCGGAGCTAGCCTCGGCGGTGTAGTTTATTCTGACGATAAGCTGCTCCAAAAACATCGCAGAAACGTGTCCAACGGTTAAACAAAAAACAACATATGCTGGCGTTTGCCACACGTTTGAAAGTCCGTAACCCAAGCGCAGTACGATCCAAATAATCGGGGTTGCGTGTGTCCCCACGGCCGGAGAAAATATCACCCCCGGAAGTTCTTTGAAAAACTTGAACAGGGAAACCTTTTCTTCTGCAACTTCTTCAATTTTTGGTTCGGCTCCAGCATTTGTTATCCACGTGTAGTTAACTCCGCGGCCAAGGTCAGTAAAGGTGCGCATACACGCATACCGTCCGATGCGATAGTGACAAGTGTCTCTGAGATTGAGTCCAAAGTTTGCGCAAGAAGTGATTATAGCTATGGCTATTCCCAGACCAACTGGTACATCTTTGTTGTTAATTTCTACGAGCTTGGCGGAAGCCCCTAGCAAACACCCACTAATAATAGCAAGCAGGCTGGCTCTGAAGTGAGTTCCTGTTCCGTTTGCGGCGCATATGACATAAAATAAAGAGATTTGAGCACCAGATATAAACACAAACAAGATACAAACTGTAACAACAATAAGCAACTGTTCCTTTTTGATGATGTGTCCAGCAACCCAAACACCGGCAGCTATTAGTGTTGAGATCGCCTGAACAAATCGACACACAGTCACTAGGGTTTCCATCCTAGATATATGAACGCGAATTAGGCTTAATACATACAGCGATATTAGCATCATGATCAGACATGTTGAGTTCTTGGTGAGTAAGTCAACGTGTATTATCGATGAAGTTAAAACGCAGGCTTGAAGTCCAATTCCAATGAAAGCTTTTGAAGCTGCCCATGTACATGGCATGCAGCCCTTCTGGGATCCGGTGCAGCGCTGCACAGAAAACGAGCTTAACACAACACATGAGTCTTCCCCAAGTTCTCTCCCTGGACGGTAAATCATGCTTGCCAACCTTGATGTAGCAAGCCACCCTCTCGGAGAGTTTGAGGTACAGGACTCCAAGAGGACGGTTTTATGCCCAAGGTATTAGTCATAAAACAATTAGTGGGCGTTTTCTACAATTCTAAATAGGTTTAATAAAAACAAAACACTTCATTATACGTTATTTAAAATATGCGTTTTTTATTTTTCATAACACAGGTATGGTAATAGCTCAAATTAAGAAAAGTTAATGGGAGCTTCGGGACAGGGAATTTTGGCTCCGTTTTTGTCCATCAACAAAACAAAATTTGTTTTAAACAGCTTTTTGTCTGGAGATAGTTTCTTTGGGGGACTGTTGCTGTTGTCTTCGTCTGATGCGCGCCGCTTTAAGCCAACGCCGAGTGAGTTTGGTGAAAAAGCAGAATGGGAAAACCCCACCTTGCACGGCTGCTGAGGATAGGAGCACATAAAAAACATCATGACGCTAAACGGTTGCTTGGTCGAGAGTCCAATCATGGGAATAGATTCTGGCTCCAAAAAAAAGTTGAGCACGGCCCCAGCGTTTTTGAGCTTAAGCTTTTGAATTAGCTGCTTGAAGTTAGTGTCCTCCTCTAGTAACAGCGTAAACAGCTTGCGACCGCTAATGCCCCTTATTGGTTCTGGCGCTGTCTTTTTTGTTTTTAGCGGCATTTTTTCCAATAAACTGGAACTTGACTCCATGCCACACTTTGTCGCATTCTGGTAGTCCACAGAAAACACCACCTGCCTATCTCCAGATCGTACCTGGAGAGTGTCGTCAAAAAGGCACTGGAATGTAATGGGCTCGTTGGCTTGTTTGCAGACCCCCAAAATCTTATTTAGCTGCTGTTTAGATAGCGACATTGAAACGTCCGGCTTGCGCGTGGGTAGCATCAGAGAGTAGTTGTTGAACTCATGTTTAACCAGTTTCGTTGAAATTGCTTGGGTTGTGTTTTCTGGATCCGATCCCATATCCATATCGTCTTCCATTTGATCGCTTGTGGAAAACACAGTTTGCGTGAGTATCCTGGTAGGTGAAGCGTTTTCTATTTCGAAAACTACTTTACTCACGGTTGGCTGGGCCTTGGTCCTGAATGCGTCCAATAAACCCCTGCGTCCGTCCACGTTGGCTAAAAACACCGCAGGTGGGGCTTCTTGCCAAGAGTACGAGGCCATGTTGTTCGTTTGGATGGGGATGTAGACTTGCTCGCCCCCGACGCTGGTGTGAATTAGCAATCCGTCCTCGTTGAAGATCAAAAAGGCATTTTTGAGACTAGGAGCAATAGGAGTGAGCATCTCGAGGGCATCTCTCAGAGATTCGCGCTCAAAAACAGCCATGGCTCTTTGTCTCTCCACGGGGTTGTCGATAGCTGGTAATGCGTTCAATAGGAAGTTGTTGGGGTGAGATCCACCTGAGCGCATCGTTCGAGGAAGAGCCATCGCTGTAGCTGCAAAGATTGGGCCAAGCAGCTCGAAGCACTCTATATTAGAGCGTAACAAGCAGTACTTTAACCCACCCCGGAGCACTTCTTATAGAGTTTCACGCTAGAGATAAAAAGGGTTAATATGACGTAACCATGGGAGTGGTTAATGAGGGATGGGACCCAATTCACCGTCAGTTAAGATATCGAGGCATTGTAGGCGTGTAGTTTTAAGCTGCGCCAGTTAGAGCAAGCGCAATATTGTGTTGTAGTGCCGACTCGAAATGCCGTTAAGGATAAATAATCGTATTATTGTAATAGGGAAATTTAGGGGAGGGGTTTCAATGGTGGGCAGAGCTAAACTTAACACCAATGGAAAGCTTGCCTAATCGCTCACATTAATTTAGATTTTCGACTTGTGTCCAACTCTGCTTATATTAGCCCGCCTTTTGGTAGGGCCAGTTGGAGTTACTGCGGGGCAATTTTGGAGGTTTTACCTGGTGCCCATTCAATTTACTACTTCAGTACCATATATCGATTTGTTGCCCAGTTTTTATCAAGATGGGACTGTTTGGACTCTTAAAATACGCGTACTCAAACCGGCTTGTGAAACACGATGCCATTACTACTCCACCAGGAATTATGACACCGATAGCTATAGATCTTTGGAATGTTATGTACACTCTCATGGAAAAGTTTGAGTATGACCGCAGCTTTCCCATGGACGGCGCTGCAGTTACTGCTAAGTGTTTTTTTTCCCTGCTTAGGCTTTTGTTGAAGAGGTCATACTATCCCATCTTCGTGTCGGACAGAGGTATATACGGTGATGGGAGAGTAAAGCAGGGGGCCAAGGCTATTGTTAGTCAAACAATGAGCAGCTACGGTGGATCTGGGCGCATCTCGAGCTCGTGTTTTACCGGCGATGAACATGATGTTGAATTGCTGGAAGAGTATGGCGAAACCAACGGTTCCACCACCCAGCCAGACATCTGCCAACCCAATGAAACGGCCACGGTTTGTGTAGAGCCAGCGCGTAAATGCGAACACAGCTCTACGCGCTGGAGCGCACTTGATGGCGCTCCACGCCTTTCGTACCGGCTCTGTGTTAACTTGATTCGACACTTGGGATACCCCTACGTTAACGCATGTAATCTTGAGGCTGATGACGTTTGCGCCAACTTATACCACACCAATACCGTCGCGCAAATCTACACTACCGATACAGATCTCATTCTAATGGGCTGCGATATTATTTTGGACATTATGCCATTGTTTCCCCCTACCCTTCGCTGCTGCGACGTTTTGATGGATTTGGGTGTTACCTATGATGAGTTTTTGACGGAGTTTGTTCGGTGCCACACCGATCTCCACGAGACTCAAACCCTAGCTTCTGTACAGAGTGTCATTCGCTCTTTATACTCACCCCCAGATGAAGACGAAAGCACCGAGACGCAGCATGCTATATCAGGACATGCATGGCGTTGCCCTAAAGAGAAACGAGGAATCTCATGGCGCAGACAAAACGATGATTATTCTGGCTCATCAAATGATGATAGCGACAACTCAGATAGCAGCGATGAGGATGTAGCATGTTTATCTGATAGAGGTTGTAGGTACCGCGAACGCCCAGCAGCAGATACCGTGAACAAACGTCAGGGGCGTAGGTCAATAGAAGCCTCCAGCCGTATTGTACACCTAAAATATACGTCTAGATATCCGCCCATTATGGAATCGGCTCCTCGTGCTTTAGTGCGAATGGCCCCACCAAAAACTCGTCATGAAGTTTTGGAGAGAAAGTTTGTAAAACACGTTGTTTCTATGCTAACGCCGGAACGCAGAGGGGCATTGTCTATAATACGTCGCCTACCCATTACTCAAGAGCCTTCAAACTTTTCTCTGGTCCACGATACCCTAAAAAACTTAGTATCCGAACACGAAATTGTCAGAGAGCTTGCTAATATGTTTTGGAACCACATTCCCACCCCCACTGATTACAACACTGTGTTGGTTAACTACTGGGATGACTGTGGACACCGAAGACAATGGTCTTAAATAAAGTTAAATCGGGAGTATCTTTTCTCAGTATTTTTTTAAATCGCGTACATCCAACACGCAAACAAGACAAATAAGTGAATCAAAATTAGTTTTTATTTTTACATTACAGATCGTTTATAAGAGTTCCCGAGTATGCGGTGCTTCGCCTTTCAAAAAAGTTGGTATGTTTTTCCACAGTCATGAAAGCTAGGGGGAAGCTTGGTGGGGGTTTGGGAGCATTAAACAGCGGAGATAGTCCAATTTCCCCCAAAAGCCTGTCCGCGCTATAGCGTACGTAGCATATGATGGCTTCAATGTCCAACAGGTGGCTGCTTTTGGGGGCATGGGAAAGCAAAAATTCACACTCGATGTTTACGGCCTCAGAAAACAGCGCATAAATCCTCGTTGGAGCTGGCTTTTCAAAACCCCCAAGGTAGTTGTTGTAGATACAGCACGAGGCGTTGGTGTGAATTGCTTCGTCGCGGCTAATTAAATCATTACTTTGACAGGTTACCACAAAGAGATTGTGGGTGCGAAGATATGCGATGGACGCAAAGGACGACGCGAAGAAAACGCCCTCTATTAATATCATCAAAATATACTTTTCCGCCACAGATTTGCATTCTCGCACCTTTGCTTGCAACCAAGATACCTTTAGGTCTATGGCCACGTCTTTGACAACAGATGCGACATACCTAGCGCGCGCTGTTGCGTCGTTTCCAAACAACATAAGCTGTATAGCGCTATATACTCTGGAGTGCGTTACTTCAATAGACTCTTGCTCAATGTAGTAGTGAAGAATGTCCTTTTGAGTAAATAGTGCGGATAAATCTCCCAGGTTTAAATTTACCAAGTCGTCAGCAGCAGATAAAAAGGCAAACAAAAACCGGTAAAACTCTCGCTCGGCTGGCGCGAGTTTAGCAACGTCCTTGAGGTCATCAGAAATTGGAAGGTCCGTATCCAGCCAGCGGTTGGCAACGCTCAACAAGCGTAGGTGTTCAATATCGGGACATTCCGGCGTATAGAAATACGCATTTATCAATAACTCGTCAGCAAAATCTGTTTTTTTAGATTTTTCGAGGGCCATAATTATTTTCCCGCCCTGGGCAAAATGGCGAGGCTGCCCTACAAGCTGCAGCTGGTGCAGACTAGGTCTCCGCCAACAAAGACTCCGTTGTTTGTTGCCTTCTTGATTTTGCAGTAGTACATGCCTGTTTTAAGTCCGCGTTTATATGCGTGGACCAAAAGATTCATAATTCTGGAGGCGGGGAGTTTTCCGTCAGCAGGCTCAGTTATAAACAAAGACATGGATTGGCTCTGGTCCACAAACGCAGCCCTGTCAGCACACATGTTAATTAGCATAGTCTGGTCGTACTCAAATGCTGTTTTAAACTTACTGAGGGGGTGACCAACTGGCAAATCACCAAACGCTCCCACAACTGACCATTTCGCAGCTTCTAGCGTAGATAGCGCTTGTAAGCGCGCGCATTCCTGTGGAAAAATACTTCTGATGGTGCGCATTAGCAGTACATTGGGCCTGAGTACTTCCCCGGTAGCAGTAACTTTGCTAAACAGGTTTGTGTAAACAGGAGAAAACCCCTCGCTGCTCTCGGTAACCTGTGACGAAGATACTGTTGGCATATAGGCTACAAACTGAGAATTGTACAAGCCGTATTGTTTTATGTCAGTGCGAAGTCTACGCCAGGCGTTGCGGTTTGTTAGTGTTACATTTGGGTAGGCATCAAAGGGTAGTTCCCCCCGACTGTACTTGCTGTCTTCAAACCCTTTAAAGGGTTGCATACCCAGCTTGCAGAGCGTTGCGCTGGCCTTCATAGAGTTCAATAACAGCCTTTCTGCTATTTGCTTGTTTAGTTGGTGCGCCTCTGGAGATGCCATATCCAGGTCCAGCATCAAAAACGTGGTATGTAGCCCCTGAATTCCAAGTCCCAGCGACCGGTTTTCTTCAACGCCTTTCTGGGATTTAACAGTTGGATATGTGCTGGCACACATCATCGCATTGACAAAAATTGTGGCAGTTGCGGCAGCGCGGCCCAGAGCGGCGAAGTCAAAATATGGCACACCTGCAATATTTGGAGGTGGAAGGGCTAGACATTTTGGGAGGTTGATGCTGGCTAGATTACACACCCCGTTTTGGGTTTCGTCGGCATGCTGGATAATTTCTGTGCATAGATTAGACCCCATTATCGCACCTCTCTTGCGCATGTCAAAGTGGTAGTGCCTGTTGCACGCGTCTTTAAACATCAAAAATGGGCTTCCTGTCATTACAGCACTTCTAACTATGATAAAGGCCATGTCCTGTATGGGAATAGCGTCTATCCCAAATCCACACCGCTCCAGGCGCTCATATTCCCGTGTGAAATCATTTCCGTACATATGGCAGAGGTGCGATGCAGTATCATCAAACAGAGTCCACATTATGCCGCTTTCTCCATCCACGTACCGTTGATAGCGGTCAAAAAACAGGTCTGGGGTCCACATACAAGCAAAGATGTTGTCGCAGCGCACAGTTTCGTCTCTGGCCAGCATTCCGCGCATATTTAAAATGGCGCGGATGTCTGCGTGCCAGGGTTCGAAATAAACACACACTCCTGTTGGTCTTTCACCGTCGCTGTTAATGGCCATGGTCATAGAGTCTAGTAGCTTTAGGAGAGCCATGACACCCCGTGAACAACCTTCTGTGGGTGGAGTGTTAAACCTCTGTAAAGACAGTCCAATTCCTCCTCGGTTGCACAAAATGGGTCCAACCTCTTCCATAAGAGCCGGAATTGCAGAGTTCATATCTGTTACCCTGGGGTTTAGCAAATAACAGCTGGCCATAGACCCACAGTCTCTCCCACCAAACAGCATAATTGGCGTGGCCGGAATGACAACCTGTCCGGCTAGCGCAGTAAAAAAGGCTCTGAAAATATATGTCCAGCCAACCTCACCGCTAACCAACACGCGAGCCATTGCTGGTTGTTCCATAGTATAGTGCGTAGCAGTAGTTGCAAGTCTAAGAAAAAATTGCCCCATGGACTCTAGACGTCCGCCTCGCATTTTGGCTAAATACATTTCTTCATACTTTAGCGCAGATTGCAGGCCTAATGAACACAAATCTCGGTATTCCGATGTTTCAAACGAGTTGAGGGTTTTCTGAACAAAGTCAATGTGTTCCAATATGGCCTGTTCCACGACATCGCTAAGATCAATCTCAGACGATTTTAGCCAATATTTCAGGTCTGTGTTGCGTGCTTTAATTCGTAGGTGTACAAGCTCCCCGCACGCAATGTAAAGGCGTTCGTCGACTCTGCACAGCGGCTTGAGTTTATCCACGACTCTGGTGATATACTCTAACACCTGTTCTCGAGACGGGCGAGGTGCCAGCGTTGTTGATAATTCGCTGGAATATCCATACTCTTTGATGGTATTCACGTTGGATATAATATCGGAAACAATCCCCAGTGGACAGTCGGTGCTCAAAAAATCCAAAGCCATAATTTCGTTTAGGGTAAAAGTGTTCCAAGACACTATTACCAAAAACTAGAGCATAAAGTGTAAAGAACAGTGGTTTTGCACCGACTTATGTATGGTAAGCTCTATACGTAGCTTATTACGTATATTAGCTTTTATTGGTCGCTAAGTTTATCCCTAATTGTCACGCGTGGTAAAAACAACAACATAGTCAAGATCGTTAATTTGCAAAGTTATACTGGCTTTATTTAAACTGGTTTAGTAGCTACACTCGACCCAATCTTGTGGGTCCCATCGTACATTTTCCAACCAAACCACTGGCATATCCACGCTGCCAAATCTCTCGCTGCGGCGAATGGTTCTGGGGGAGTCCGAGGCAATCGCCCCAAGTCGCATGTACGCTGCGTACATACACGAGGTTTTGTTTGGCCTACCCCGCAGGTCAGGTGCCCACTGATATAACGCGTTGGTAAATTCTCTGTTATTTAGACGTGAGGGTGGGCATCTAGGCTCGCACGGCCGGTTGGCAAGTTCCTGAAGCGGTAGAGCAGCGTTAGGGTGTGGATCTGGTGCGTCGGCTCCCTCGGTTCCCCTAATTGCGGTTTCGGTGCGGGCTTTGTGAAATAGGAAACTAACAGCATCCTCGAAGGCTACTTCGTCAAACTTACTCACCGCAACATACACCCTCACACCTTCTCTGCGTAAACGCTGGTTATAAACAAAAATTAGGTAAACAAACTTTGCGCTGGCATCACCTAGTTTTAGCTCGTGGTCAACATCCAAAAACGCACACGCCGGAACGTAAACACTAGACCTGGGCATCGCAGAGTTGTTGGTTCGGGCGCCCTCTTGAACACCACACGCCACGGCGGTAATACTGGCAAGCTTGTCCTGAATTACGTCGGACAGAAGGCCGCCAAACACGCTCATGTGTTTATGTGGAAAAACGTGGGTTCTGACCATTGCCTGTAAATATTCCCCAAACCTATCCAGGCGCTGTTCCGTCCTTCGGTCACGGTAGTTAGCAAGCACGTGAGCCCTAACGGCATCGGCCGCAGCCTTGTCTGAGTACTCGATGGATCTAGAGGCTATCAAAAACGTAAGAGATAGCAACGATGGTCTGAGTCCAGTTGTGTCTGATCGACCTGACACAGATAGTTCAGACAGCGCTGCCCAGGCTTCGTCTAAATCCTGGGGATTTCGCCCTGGTGGGGTGCTAGATGGCGACGACCCGATGGCATCAAGGTGGTTTCGTAGGCGAATTATTGGAAGTCCGGGTTTCTCAGCGGTTGGGTCACAAAAGTCTGTCAGCGTTACCTGGCGGGTAAGTTTTAGCGAAGGTTGGGAGTTTGACAGCACCCACGAGTTATGGTCTGAGTTGATGGCCGCAGTTACTACACCCGCAGATGAGATTTGAATGCCGCCCATGTTGCTGATCGTTATACTATTTGGAGTAGCATGAACAAAACCTGGCAGCCAGTCCAGCGTGTTGGGTAACCCAAAGGCTGCATTGCTGCGTCCGCGCTGATGTGGAAATCCAGCGAAGGGGGGAACCTGTTCCCATCTGACACCCCCATTGGCGTCTGTATACATAATGTTGCTCATTCCATTTCCAATTTGAACAAATCTATTTCCCCCGAGATTCATTTTGGTTTTTTCACCAGCGGCGTATAAGATAGCTGCTATACTACTTTCTTGAAGGTGGTAACTTAACCAACTTTAATAACGAAAACACACGCTGACGTGCTCTGCTCGGGGCACGCGGGAGAAATTGCAACAAACGCGTGCCAGAGGGCTTTATCTACCACTCAGCGCGCGAAAATATCATTATTGGGTATTTAAAAATAACACAACCCTTGTCTGATCAATCAGAGGAGTGTTAGTACGCAATGCGTAATACGTTTAAAAATACCGGGCCATATTAAACGCGTAAGCGCTAACCTCAACACTCACACACCGTCGAGTGGTGGCGCGTTCGGCCACAAAGTCATTCTGCAAAAATCATGGCGCGCGAAGACTGGTCCATGCGAGCCCTGGTTAACACACTGGCTGGGCTGTTAGGAGAAACCGATACAGATGTTACCAGCATGGAGCCCGCGATGTTGATGGTTCTCAAATCTTCAATATCAGAGTTTTTTTTGTCCACCGACACGGTATCTGTGGAAGAGGCAGCGGAATTATTTCCCCGTTTACAGTTTCTAGCATGCAGGGCTTATGCAGCATCTCATACACCCGAAGCTGCCATGTTAGCAGAAAACCTGTCGGGTTTGGTCCTATGGCGAATACACCAAAATTGGACCGACCGGGAAACGGAAGCCGTGGACCAGATGTTTGTGCTGTTGGAAATTATGAACGGAGAATCTGGAGTCTATATGCTCTCCAATAACAACCTGAGGATATCGGCCAAATATGGCCCATCCAACATGCACCTAATGGTCAGCACTTGGCTTGGTACCTTTCGCAATGTTATGTTGTCAATTGCGAACACAACCCCAGATGCAATGTTTAATGCAAGACGAATTGAGGCCATAGAGGAGTTTTCCAAGCCTCTCGTTCATAAAAGGTTTGACTTGATATACGATATGCCTTTTGTACAAGAAGGTTTGAGAATTGTTGCTGCAAAAATTAACTGGCTACTACCATTTGGACTTATAGCCAAGAGGTCCAAGGACACGAGCATGGCTCCACTCACACGGGCACTATTTTTGTTGTCGCTAGTAGATTCATACTTTCCCAAAGGAACCGCTACTAATAGTAGCATGAAAGCATTGACGATATATTTTCGCGAGATAGTAAGAAATATTGACAACAGTGCGTTTGTGCCAGTAACTGAAGTTAACGCTACCCCGCGTACCGCCTATGAAGTTAGAGTGTCATCAGCTATAGTACATCAAAACCCATACGTTACTGACACAAAGGCGGGAATGGTAGCGGAGCGCGTGCGCACCGACGCCGAAATTTTATCGTCCGGTGCGCTGTTGAGTTCGGGAGCGCTTTCTGCACATGTAACTGCAGTTGCTAAACTACTGGCGTTTAACGACCAAAACGACACGTCGTCTGTGGCTAGAGCGCGTGTAGCAGAACATGCGAGTAACACCTGGGAAGCTATTCAAGCCAGTACAACACCGGCCCAAGTCGTGGAAGCCCTAGTTACTGCAGGGTTTACTTCGACACACTGTGGAATTTTGGAACGTGTAGTAGTGGACTATTTCACACGCCTACGTAGCACAGCTGAAAGTAGGCCGGGCCAAGACAACTCCCTGGATTACGCACAACAAGTGGTTGGATGTGTGTCCATAGTCGGAGGAGTCGTTTTCAGATTACTGATGTCTTATGGATTTGGCCTTGACTACATACGTGACTACACAACAACGATATCTACACTGGAGCCGGTGTATAACGAGCTTTTACTAGCACTCGGTTTGGCAGACAAGGGCGTGGAACAAACTTTACGGCGTAGCATGGCACCGCGCCCGTACATGAACTACATATCAGCAGCACGCGCAGCACTAGACAATGAGCTACTAATAGTTGAAAAGCGCACTACTGGTCCAGGAACCCATAGCGCCGCACGAGAGTCACTCCTAACATGGTTTGACTTTAGGGCTAGAGATCGCTGGGGTGTTAGGATACCAGATAGAGATACAACACCAGCGCAAGTTTTAGCGCCAATTACTGCATCAATTTATTCAGACGACGACTTAATAGCAGCGGCAGCCAAACTTTCCTTCGATGCATTGGACGCCCCACCTGCTCAAATTATAGACGACCCCTCGTTTGCGCCATACATTCTATCTACGGTGGTATTAGACGCGTTTTACGCTATTTTAACAGCTCGGTTTTCCGCAGACTCTATATCCCAAGCGCTGCGCGTACTTTCATGGGCGAGAGACTATGGCGCGGGGTCAATTGCTAACGTTGACGGGTACAGAACTAAACTAACGGCTATAATAGCATCATTGTCCCCATTTTTACAAAAGGACGCGCAAACACCAACGATGGCACATGCCAACAACGTAGACGCGCTTTTAGGTGAACTTCACACTGTAGTGGCTGCTGCTATCGCTTTAATACCAGAACGTGCGCGCATGCCTTTACCGGAACGGCCAACCGTTAGAACCAGTACTTTTTTGGCAGGCATATTTTTAACGGCTGTTTTCAAGAGGCTAGAAACTCTAGCTGGACATACTGCAGAGCTCACCAATAGCATCTTAGGAACCGCGTCTGGAATAGTTTCATCCGTTGTTACTCTTAATCGTTTTTTTAACTGTCGCTTGATGCCTGTTATGGGCCACCACGCTGTATTAATTTACCCACAATCGTCTCAGGCTGCGCCATTTGGTAGATGGCGTTTAGTTGATGTTGTTGACGCCGTTGGAAGCATATACAACGAAGTTAGCGACTTGCGCGCCGACCTGCGCGCCGATGTTGTTACCCTCAAAGGAGACATGGCACTGGCCACAGAGGCCCTACAAGAGTGTGAAGCCCTGGCCTCCAAAACAGAGGGAACTCGTTTCGGTAAACTATTCAACGCTCTGCTTACGCGCCACACACAGCTAGCCAGAGCGCAGAGTGGTCTCGCCATAAAGGCTGGTAAGCTGCTGGGGGGCTCCGAGGCACCCGGCTTAAAACACGTGAATACGTTTTTACAGAGATGGGGAGCCATTAGCATCATTTACCAAAAAGCTACTTCCGGATCTACCCCAGAGGCAAATATTACGTCTCTCGCAAACACTTTACGTCGCGTATGGGACGAGGTACAGCAAGAGCGCAAATTAACTCCCCCCAACCGCAAATTTTCCAACAAAGATCTTGGCCTTGCTGTAGAACGTCTAATGGGAGGCTATCCAGAAGTGTTAGATGACGACAGTAACAGCACGGCGCTGACACATAGATTTAACGTTGATTCGTGGCAAAGTGTTAACATGGACGCTTTGCGTAAGCGAGTTGAACTTCCGGCTAACATCGACTCTATTCGCGGGAACGATGGGCTATTAACGCGCGAATATTTAAAGAAAGAAGACCTTCTCGCAGAAATAGATGCCATTTTTAACACCACAAAGCAATAAAGTTAATTTTTCAGACCCGGTACTTGAGTGTTGTGTGTACCTATTTTCCACTGAGGGAGGCGCGTATTCGCATGTGGGAAAAAAAGGTGGGCATACAATTTAAATAACGTTAAAAGAAGTTGCAGCGCGCAACGCTGCTCACTGCTCCGCGCGAATCACTAGCGTACGGGGTGGATTACCCAAACGCTCTGGGTTATACAAACTACGCTAGTGTTGGATTTTGTACCGATGGCACAGACGCTCCCACCTGTTCCAACGGCCGGTGGGGCCCAGGCTGATGTGGTGGTTATAGGCTACAGAAACCAATACGACTCAAAACTTGGGGTGGGGTCGCATGTATCATGTTTAAGATCATCGCTGTCTTTTTTGCGCCTAATTTTTACGCATGGCATAGACTTTGCATTAACTGCAGATAGCGTGGATGGAGCGCTTGTTGAGGGACGAGCATGGACAGTTGCTGGAAGCAAGTCCCGGGAAGCGTGTATGGTTTCTATTGTGGAGCTTCCAAACAAAATTACCTACGCAAACTCTACTAACTCGCTATGCTGCGTATTTTCTCGACTATATGGTGACAGTGGATTTTACATGCACCCCGGTGAAGGGTTTCAGAGTACACAAATACCAGCTCGCCAGTTCTTCGATGGAGTGTGGAAGTCACGATCAGAGTCTTTTGCACTAGTTACTATAGGGGCTACCGGCTTGGCTGTGTATCGCCACGGGGATGTTGCGTATGTTTTTGATCCGCATGGCCACGGTAATGTTACCGAGGCATTTGTAGTTCGCGTACCATCTCGCGACGTTTACGCGTATCTGACTGGATACGCGTCCACAGATCCTGAGTCTGACTGGGCTGGCGCGCTTGTATTTTTCGTGACATGCGGTCCAACGGAAAGTGAACCCAACTTTTTAATTTCTGCAACGTCACTGCTATATGGTATAAGCGAAACCTACCTATCGGACGAGAACTATGTGGAGCGTCAGGTTGAGACTAGTCACCCTGGAATCACTACACCCCCACCAATAACAGATGTGGGCATGGGATCGGTATCCGAAGCGTGGCAGTACCAGGAACTAGACAATGGTGCGGCTGCACAAGATACTGACATGGACGCTTCAACTCCAACGGCTACACCAGTTAGAGCCAGTGTTATTAGACAACCAACAGAAAAGAGAGTGTCCTTGCCCAAGCGGCGTCGGCCCCCGTGGACTCCCCCCACCAGTAGCGAAAACCTAACTACGGCCGATAACACACACACAGCTGCCGGCAGGCCTAGTCAAAAAATTAGGACATCGACGGCGAAGGTTTCAGATGTAACCGCAGGTAATAACGGCGACGTCTGGGCCGAGGTATTGGATGATGGGGGAGTAACTAACGCAGGTATTTCTGACCAAACATTGAGTAACAATGTACCCGACACCCCAGCGCATGGTGACGCGCTAGCCATGGAAACCACACGAGCGGCCGACGACGTACTCAAAACCCGGAGGATTTTCAGGATTTCTGGCGAAGACGAAGCACCGTACGACCTTGGTGATGCTGTGGGGGTCCTAGGCGTGGAGATAGAGGACCTAATTACGCGAGCCGATGAGCTGGATGTGCTCAGCTCTGCGTGTGTTGACTCAACGGTGTGGATTACCCTACCAAATAACAATCCAGATATGGACCTTATAGAGCAGTTTATCACCATGATATTTAATAGACTTTTGGCGTTTTTGGTGGAAAATGGCGCACGAACACGCTCAGACTCTCCATCCGTCGTAGCTACTCTCTTTTCGGATGTGCTAGCGGCAGTACCAGACCAATCCGCCGTGGTAAACCTGTTGAGGGTTACGGGAATGGCTCTTAGCGACGTTGCATCTTACAAGTCTATTCTGAATATGGTCGCTAACAACGATTCGCATGTGGGAGAGCTAGCAGTTATCAAACTGGAGCTCGTGGCCTTGGAAGTTACAAAACTAACACGGTCGCTCGTGGCAAAGGTTAAAGAATTGGAGCGCGACGTTACAAGCGGTACAGTTAACCCGCTGGGGTTGTACACATACCTAACTGAAAAACTGGTTGATGAGATGACTAAACACGGCGGTGACCTATTTGCACGCGAACCAAAACCTGGCGAAGCAACGCTTACAGAGCAAATCGGATCGCTGTTCAGAAAAGCGCGCACCAGAGAGGCGCGAGCCACGCGCACTAACGCATTTTTGGCAAGGGACCTCAACGCCATAGAAGCTGCCGTTCATGCGGCACACGACAAGTTTGACGCAATTGAGATTAAACCCGCGGACCCCAGCGACACCTCAAACATGGACGAGTTGGCAAGGTCGTTAGACCTTGCCTCAGTCCCTAACCGCATAGCTAAAGTGGCGAAGAAGGTAGAAAGCCTTGTAGCTGACTCTATTCGCGAGTACTTTCTCAGGGGTGTTCAATACAGCGTGCGGGCAATATCTATGGACAAAACAAGTGGTGCCAGGTTTCAAGTTGCATCTGCGGCTGTATCGAATCTAGAACGCATGTTGGACTCTTTGCCTAACTTTTATAAAAGTTTGAGTTCCATAGTTACATCAGCGGGCATACAGGGTCCCCCACCGACGCAGATATCTAGCTCGCGTAAGGCTGCACTTCTTGGCAACTTATTGCGAGCTGGGCAAAATTTAACCACTGATAATGCGCTTGGGGCTTGGGTGGCGCTGTTATCCGAAGCGCACACAGAAGGACACATAGAGCGGCGTGAGCTCGAGGCAGTTATTAAAGAAATAACCTCAATTAACGACTACGCGGCCAAAAAGGCGTCAGTAGAGGCAGACATGGAACGCTTCAGAGTTTTGAGTGCAGCGGTTGACCAAGCTACGTCCGACATGTATAACTCCAACCCGCATGCACTTGACACTATCATACACGGTGCCGATGAAATGATTCGCCAGGCAAAAGTAATGGAGTCACACTTTGACGCTGGAAGAATTTCAAGAGAGGCCGTGTCTAGAGTGAGCGTTAGAAAACGCGAAGTTGAAACGTTAGCCAACTCGGCGCGACAGCGTGCTGCAGAAATTAGCGCCGCCAGAGATGAAATTTACTCGCGCCTCCAAACCCTGTTACTTCCACTCGCTGGGTTTGTTGGATTACGCGCGGCTCCTGGAGCGTTGGAACAGCTGGCGAAGGATGCTCAAAGCTCTACTTCAGAAGAATTGAGAAATCTTATGCATGATGCCCCAAAGCAAGTGGTGTCAACCGTACATTCCCATTTATGGTCTTTATTTAGCCAGTTTAGAGAGGCGCTGGAGCATCCAAACTCTACAACTGCGTCTTCTCTGGCTGGCGTAGGACCGGCGTTTGCTATAGTTGTGCGAAGTCTTTTGGACCCTAATAAGCAGCGCGAGAGTTTGGAGTTTTTTATTAAACATGCAGACACACTTGCCGAGGCTATTGGGGCCGTAGAGGCAAATTCAAACTCCGAGCTTGCCGTGGGACACGCAGTTAACGCAATATCAGCCTCGATACAAACAGTTACCGTTGGGGGCAGTACAATTACAGAGTTTGCGTTTTTGGTGCCCATGTTGGAGCGTTATAGGTCTAGACTAACTATAGTCAGAGAAACCCAAAGACTGGCTACGGCTCAGCGAGCCGTAGCCGCGTCTGTGTCTGCAGCGGCAGAGGTAACTGCTAAGCTTCGCACAGTTGCAGTTTCGGTCATTTCCCAGGATGTAATTACAGCGGCAATAGCATCTGCCAAACATGTATCTTCTGAGGTTACCGCTGCAGTTACTACAGCGGAGCGAGAGCTGGCTGGGTTAGACGCCAAGGCATTGAGCGTGGCCCAGGTAGCCCGCGCACATCAAGATCTACAAAAGCAGACAGCTGCGGCAAAGCAGAGAGTTGTAGAAATTGAAGAAGTTTTGGCCAACCTAAACAAACAACAGCGCGAGCTGCAAGACCGTGCCATGTATGACAGATGGAAGGCTGACCTGTTGGCCGCTTTGGACAAAATCGAAACTAAATCATTGTTTGACGTGTCTGAGCTTTCCAGACTTCGCGACATGGGGGCCGCCCGCAGCTATAACTCACGCGAGTTTGCTAAACGCGCAGAACAAGCCCTGGCTGCAAACGCACGCGCAGTTATTAATGTATTGGATAATGTGTTTAAATTTAACCCCTACGCTCCAGAAAATTCCAAAAAGGAAACTAATCCCACCATTTCCATGCTTTATAACATTTCATGGTGGGACGACTTTACGCTTGCGGCACCTATACTTAACACTCTATTTGCTGGAGTTGATGTTGAGGAGCTAATGAGTTTGATGCGCATTTCTACGGGAATGATTATGTTTGCCAGTACCAATGGGGGGCGCCCAAAATACCACGAGGCGGTAAACTCTCTGTCTGGTGATATGCTCAAAATACAGCAGTTGAATAAGTACGTTGACTTTTACGGCAAGTGGTACTCAGAGTTTAATGCCGAAATGGAAGTGCTAAGCAAGCTGAGGGCGGATGTGCTTCAGGCTGTTGGTGTTCGCTCTGGGGAAATAAGTAGGGCTTTGGAGGAGGTAACGTACGTTCGCAATGCGGAAATAGCTGAAAAGGTTTTAGCCGAAGGGGTAAAACTGTTTATTCCAAGCGACGCCCTGATCACCAAAGCCGTTAAGTATTTGGAGGAGTTTAACCAGAAGCGGTTCGCCGGATCTGCCTTTGAGGAGGCTATAGCAGCAACAATACGGCAAGACTTGTTAGTCGCACGTGATGCAGCCACGCAAGCTGCGGCGGCTAGAAGCGAAGCCCTCAACAGAGCAACCCATATTCTACGCGAAGTAGTTGAAGCCGCAAAGTCAGCCGATAGAGATGCAAGCGCAAATTTAGCAAACCTTAAAAACCTACTAAGACTAACTCCACCCCCACAAAGCGTGGCCGCCGCCCTTGACAAGGCAACCTCTTCGGAGGACATTGTAACCCAGGCGGCTTTGCTGTTGGGCACAGTGGAGGCAACACCAGAGCTGGACGTTAAGGCCGTGGAGTGGTTACAGCAGGCGCGGTCCATTATCGACTCCCACCCACTAACAACTAAAATAGATGGCAAAGGACCCATGGAGCCGTACGCACAGCGCATAGAGCAGCTACACACCCTCCGGGGGGAGCTGGACGAGCTAAAGCGCCATCTTGCTGCTACTGAGGTTAGCTGGGATGAGGCATGGGGAAATTTTTCCCGCGCTATTCCACGGGCTGATGTCACCATGGATGGGTTTGTAACGGCCTACCATAGAGCGCGCACCCTTCAAGCGTCAATGGGGGTTATTTCCGAGATGCGTTCCGATAGCAAATATGGTCGTTTGCCCCCAAAAGTTATCGGCTCGATTGAATCAAAGTTTGCAGAGAGAAACAAAACCCTTGAAACGTTTAATGACACCGCAACAGTTTTACAAGCATCTATTGCTCAGTTTGATTCCCTTGTTAAGAAAATTCCACCGGAAATGGAGTATGACGTGTTGCGCTCTCTTTTGGTATCATTTGACCAGCTAGCGGCCGTGCTTCCAAAGTGGGTAGGCGCTGGATTTTCTGCTTTCAGAAACTTGTTGCTAATGAGAATAGGCCTTTACGACGAATATCAAAAAATTGCCGGAATAGCCGCTGCCGGTAGCCGCCCCCACCTGGAAGCCGTTGAATATCGCAGCGCAACAGAAGAAGATAACTTACGACGCGCCAGTCGCGTGGCTGCTCTCATGGGTGATAGGGACGTCATACTCTCGCTGCGGGAGGCAAAGTCAACTATAGACGTTGCGTTCCCGAAAGTGTTGTTGGATGCAAAGGGTGTGCCTGTCGAGTACCGCGTGTGTTACCGCGCTGTGGGAGATAAACTCGCAGCAATGATATGTGGAAAACTTGGGGCTACCATGCGCCCCGCTATGACCCGCGAGCCTATAGTGGAGTCTTCGTCGGTTGCGGGTATTAATGTTACTCATGACATACTCCAGTTGCGGTTTGGCCTTGAGAAGGCTCACCAATCTGGATTTTCTACGTTTGCCAGATTTGTGCGCCACAAGAGGGCAGACTGGAGCCCTACTGAGCCCGCATATGCAGCAGCTGAGATATACTCTGCCGTGTTGGCAACCACCCTCACACGAGAATATGGCGCTACGTGGCACCGAATACGGTTTATGTCTAGCGTAGGCCAATTTACTACTGACAGCCACTCTGGTAGCGAATCACATGTAGGGAAGGCAAAGAAAAACCGCAACATAGTGCATTTAACCCTATCCGATGTGGTTATCAGCGCTATGCTACGCAATTCAATGCATCTTGTAAACTTTATGCGGCTTGATTTGACACGCCAACATGAGTATATGGCCAGAACTATGACTCCAGTTTTAACAAAGGCGCTTTTATCAGACATTTTAATTAACACACTAGTCCAAACAGACGCGTCTGTGAATTGGAGACCTTTACCACTAACTGGTACCCCAGAAGATTTGGCACACGGCATGCTGTTTTCAATTCGCATGTCCGACTGGAAGCAAACCAGTTTTTCTACAACAAGCCTGTTAGATCTATGGATGCGGTCCCCTGGTGAGAACGGGCGGGCCGCCGCAGCTAAGGTAGCCTCTGCTATTCCAGGCAACGCCCTTACTACCTTTACCGTTTTGGCGCGAATGTGTATTCCACCAGACGCATTGGCGTCGCTGTGGGAAGCGCTACAACCAGAGTCACTAAGTCAGCAAAATCTTTCCTATGATGACGTGGTTACTAGCAGACTTGACATTGCGTCTACCGTGCAAACCTCTGTAGCTGTGGACCCAGAAATGCCGTCTGTTGACAATACAGCACCAAAGCAGCTATACATTCCAACGGGGGCCAGCACAACGTTCACGCTTGCCGGCTCTGCCCAGAGCGCGGTTAAAGAAGTGAGCGCGCTAGACGTGGCCACGTGTGCGCTTATTTTGGGGGCGCCCGTTGTAATTGCCATGGAAACGCCAGAGATATTCTCCGAAGCCTCTGAGATGTTGTTTTGTCTTAAAATCTTCGACTCTAGAAGGGGTGCTACAGACCATGAAATAATTCAGGCCGTTTCCTCCGACCTGAGCTCCTGGGGGGCGTCGCTTTTGGCACTGGATCCCAATGCTATAGAAAACGCATGCCTAACTACACAGCTGGAACGGCTGTCTGGGTTGGTGGCGTCAAAACTTTTATCTGCATCACCGCCATGTCTTATATTACTGGATACCAGCATGAGAGTGATGAAGGTGTTGTGGGAACCAGAATCCCAACCCCAAGAGCTAATCATCACTCTAGCCGAGGATGAGATTATCGCCGAGCTTCCGTACTTAAATACGGATGATGACATGTTACCCCCACTAAATACTAGTGACCCTATTTACACTAGGGTAATAAGCGGAACAAATATTCCAACAGCAATGGTAGAAGGCAGTTTGTATGCCGGCCAGCAGTTAGAGTTCTTACGTCCGGATTCAAATCCTTTTCCATTTGCATTACTGAACCAACAGCCTCTAGATGTACCGAGTTCTCCAAGTAGCTGCTCTGATAAATATGATGACGATCATACTGGAATTTTGTATGATACAAATGGTGACGATATGTCAAACACAGCAATGAACAAAGCAAAGGCGTGGCAAGAGTGGCTAGAGGATGGATTTGCCGAAGATGATTACCAAGAACTATCCAACGCAGTACCAATTCCCACAAAAACTGCTCCAGAGTCAAAACGGAGTTTGGGTCTACCCGACAAAATTCCTCCTCTATTGCCACCCAAAAAGGCGCCGCTTCCACCATCAACAGCCTCTGATATTTTGGCTGGAAAGCCAGTTTTTAGACAGCCGCACAATAACAAATCGGTTGTTAAACCCCTAGTAACGTCTTCATCCACAGTTTCACCAACACCTCCCCTCCCAGCTGCTACAGAAAAGCTTTCTAGTATTAACACACAGTCTCCGAGCGATAAAAACATACCGCCTAGCAACACAAAGACACAACCACCCGATAACAGGTTACCCGTCCCATCGGAAAACAATCTCCCTCACTTTGTTCCCCAAACCCCTGCACCCCCCACAGATACTAGTAAACCCTGTACCGTAATCCAATCTCAGCAAAATTTAGGCACCCCAGCTCCCCAAAAAGAGCCGGAAAAAAAACCAACAAACAACGCAAGCACGGCGGTTGGGTCTACCAATAAAACCACAGATGAACCCCAAGTGGTTCAACCACCATCTAAAAACGCCAGTGAAGCAAACAACATAAAACAGCTTAATGAAAAATCGCTTTCCAAACCTTGGCGTCCATCGATACGTCCATCTTTGGGACCATTTAAATTTACGGCGCCACCTGGGTACTCTATTCCCATGGATGGACTACCACCTCCTGATCCAAACGAGGCGCTATTGACCGCTCCGTCCAAACCCGCAGCGGCCCCGGCTCCGTCCAAACCCGCAGCGGCCCCGGCTCCGTCCAAACCCGCAGCGGCCCCGGCTCCGTCCAAACCCGCAGCGGC